>JAAEAF010006601.1:0-80002 GCA_011037195.1 Triatoma infestans
TATCAGAAATAAGAAAGTAGTCACCACTGCTAACAATAAATATATTCTATTGAAATAATAACTACAAGTTATTTGCAAGATATTATAAACTTATTAATATGCACTGCTGCTGAGAGCGAAAAGCAAGTGTTCGGTGTCTACAACAAAAACTGTATTAATAAATGGTCTAAAATAAAGGCAAATCTCTATCACTGGCATGAGTTTAAGAGAGCGATTCCTGAAGCAAGTGTTCTGGCATTGAAAACAGAATGCAGACTGTCCGAAGGAATGTCTTCTCTTACAAAACAGTTGGCCAAGTGGCATTGTATTAATTTAACGGATTCTAGCGCCTTTGTCTCTTGGTTTGCATTGACCTAGATTGTAGTATACCTGGCTCTATCCCCATCACTAAATACACTAGTGATTGAACTATCTAAGTTTCACAAAACTATTATTTTTCCATTTCGTTCTTCCATTACAACAGTTACAAAAAAAAAAAAATCACTTATATCTACCCTCGAAGATTGGATACTTACGAATTTCTGGGAAACTTTGTTCAATGTTATTGACACTATCTTTTGGACTTCAGTGTAGTCACTTCAGAAAACATAATCCATCTGCCATGAGTACTAACTAACATATCTTGTCCCCCAACATTTCTATACATATAGTGTAAAAAAAAGTAAAGTAAAGTTAATGCGATTTTTTCATCGAGCTTTATGCCCAGTACTGATAAGGTGTCCTGAACGAAGGCGGTTTTTAAACATACTTTTTTATATATTACTCATGTTTGTATACCAAAATAAAATCTAAAGCCAAGACCAGAATCGAACCTAATACACCTTAGCTTTGCGGACCACACCTCTAACCACTCAGCTAATGTGCCGCCACCTTTATAATTTTTTTTCCTCATTTATTAGTAATTTAAATCTGTATATAAATACAATAGTAAATGTGGGGAAAAATAACACAAATCACTTGAGTCACTTGTGTGGAGAATTCGCTTAGTGATGAAACTCCATAAGAAACATATGTGGCACTTTATAATCTCGAGGTCAGCTGCGTTTCAATCCTCTGGTTGGATTTATTTGGAAGGGTAGAGGAACTTAGCTGGCATATTAAAGAATTAGGGTGAGCACAGAGGGAATTTTTTCTTATTTGGATTTAGCAACTTCGGCTATGAAAGGAATATGGAGGTCTTGATATAGGGTAAGATTTGACACATACAAGGGGGTATTAACAATTTTTCTGAGGATTTTGGATTGGAATGACAGGATACGGTGGGAATTGGAATGTTAGTTCAGTAGCGTATGTCCACGTAGGTTTGTGTATTACAAGGTAAATCAGTCTTTTGTATTGTAGAGATAGATCGTCTGCCGTGTAGTAATGACAATAGTTTAAACGTCTGTTGAGGTCTTGTTTTTTTAGTCGTATTTGGGGATTCCAGGTGAGCCGTTGTCGATGTATAACCCTAATTAGCGTACATACAATAGTCAGCAGAAATACATTAAAATATAGTGGGAGACCTTTATAATTGACGCCTAATATTTTATATTAGGACAATTAGTAAAAAAATTCAAGTTTAATTAACTTTATCAATATTATAATTATGGAAGGGAATAGCTCAGTGGTTAGCGTACTGGACTCCCACGCGGAGGTCCAGGGTTCGAGTCCAGCTGTGCTACCCTTAGATTCTTTTCTTCCTAGGAGCCTCTACAGCTCACTGTCCGGTGATGGACAGTGTTGTCTGTAACGAGAGAACACTGTCCGGAGGCCACCAGTGCACTGAGAAGGCTCCGGGCGCCAATGACCGTAGATGTTGACTCGCCTTAAATTAAAATATATATATATATTATAATTGCATTAACTATAGTAAGAAAAAGAGTGAGTCTCACACCTGATTTTTTTCCCATAAAACAAACCCTGTGGCGCAACAGCCCTGCCCTTGGCAAGGGCCAAGTCTTGCCAGACGGCGATCTGAATAGGGGGGAGTGTGGTTAGCACGCCGCAGTTCCCAAGCCGTTTTAGTTCCGGCCTTCGCTACTTAGGGCGCCACTAACTGCAGCTTCCCACTTTTTATCACGATGCTGGATCAACACCGGATTAGCCTTCACGGGAATAGTGCGCTAGCCACTAGACCAATGCGTGAGTTCCCCCCCCCCCATATCTTAACCTAAAACATATTTAATTAATAACTTTATCAATAATTAATTTGCATACAAAATTAAGAGAATATATATTTTTTTTTTAAACATACTTTAGCAGAGAAATACATGAACATACATGAAGAGAAATATAAGTCTGTGATATACGAATCTTTGCAGAGGTTAGATTTATCTTTTGTTAACATTTGTGTTGTTTCTCAATTTGTAAAAATGAGATTTTTTTAAGTCAACATGACTAAAGATAGGTTTGAAACTTGGGCTGTGGATTAGGATTAGATCATGTTCAACAGTAGGATATGATCGATTGCTTCACATCACCTTCGCAATCTTCCACACGAGTCTTCAGGTAACTATGAACTCTTGACTCCCTAAAGGCTCCCTTTCTACAAGCCCTACGATTCTAATCGTTACAACTCTATGAAAAAATGGAAATCATAGCGAAAAATTAATTGTAACAAATATGCGTTACGCAAAAGTTGGCTTTCTAATAGCATTCTATTAGCAACCGCATCTCTGTAGAATTTCGTAGTCTTATTTTTCTTTTTACACTGTGAAAGTTAGATAGTGAATTTCCATGAATGCGGTGCAGTTGCCTGTGAAATCAGTAACATCAGAATAATCAATCATTGGGTAGTGTTTGTTTAACCTGCTGATTCTATTTGCATTGATAAACTCCTACGCCAAACTGAGGTTTGCTATTATTTCTATTGTTTCATATTGTTAATTAATTATTTCATTATTATTATTTATTTGTTTCTCAAATCAAAAAATAATTTTTTTTTTCTTGTGAATTTAGATGTGTTAAAAGAACTAGTCAGTACGTCTGTCAGTATATAAAAATATATTTACAATTTCTCTTAAAGCTTGTATTTCGAAGCTTGTATTGGAAGTATTGCGATCTTGTCGAATTTCCGAAATTGTATTTTTACCGAAAAAAAAATAGTTTTGAGGCCCCTCAAAATTCAAAATCACAATCGAAGGTTCCTCAAATATTTGACATTCCGTTTAGATACCATTAACGTAATTTTGTTTTTCAGTTTAAATTGAGTTTCTCAAAAATAGCCAAACGATTTTCTTTAAACTTTCTTTACAATCTAAACAGATAAATACTATCACTTTTTATTGATAATTAAAAATTCATTTTGTGGGGGGGGGGGTAGGTTCTGGGAGAGTAGCAATTTAAGCTTTCTTCTAAAGTACTACATCAATATGATATATGGTTCCATCCCACTATTATTATCCTAAGGCATATTAGAAGCATTGCTAGAATTCCAGATTTGAAGAGAATCGTTTTGGTTTTGGTCAATGTTACAATCAAATGATTACCTGCTGTGGGTCTAAACCAACAGTACGTCTACCGCCTCAATATTTGAATAAGGCAACTGAATAAAAATGGCAATTTAATACTCCATTTATTTCCAATTTGATACTTATATTAACTGCACGAAAGAAAGTTGTGTAAGGGTTTCGTATCAGATATTTTTTAACTTTCTCTTACTCCTTGTAAAAGGAAGTATTGTAATCGTGTCAAATTTGCGATATGGAGTTCTCACAGGAAATATCCGTTTTGAGGTCCCCTGAGTCCAAAAAAGTGGTTTTTAGAAAATGGTGTGTGTGTGTGTGTGTGTGTGTGTGTGTGTGTGTTAGTTAGTGTGAACAGCATATTATTATTATTATTATCAAAACGGGTGCCCTAAAGGCGCAGGACCTAAGCCTATGTGGCTCTTATCCCCCCGATACCCCCCGTAACCCCTTAATTAATCTCCCCCGGTAACTTGCCGGTTAATCTGCAATATCTCAAGATATCCCCAAACTCCAACTCGCCCAGGCAATCCTGCGAGAGTGGTGTCCTCCCAAATATACGAAACCTAGTTCCAGCGAAACGGGGACACTGACATAGGTAGTGATACACCGTTTCCCTAACTCCGTCATCACAATTCTGACAAATGGGACTCCGCGTCCTCCCTATGTTAAACAAGTGACTGGACACCCAAGTGTGTCCAGTCACTATTCCTACCAAGGTCCTCAAACCCGTCCTACTAAGAGACAGGAGATACTCCGAGATTCCCTGCTTGCTTGCCTTTATAAATCTTTTGGCTTGGAGGCACCCCTGCGTGTCCCCCCAGCGTTTCTCCAAAGCTCTCGTCTCCCAAAGTCTAATCTGTTTGTCGCGAAACGTCTTTGTAACGGCCAGGGCTGGTTCAGGACCATAAAATGGTAATGACGATCCCTCCCTGGCCAGCCGATCCGCCCTCTCATTGCCCTCTATTCCCGCATGTCCGGGTATCCAATAGAGATGCACCTTACCCCTCCGAGCCAAAGCGTTAAGCCTTCTCCTACATTCTCCCACTAATTTCGAACTCCACCACGGCTTACTCAAAGCCCTTAGTGCGGCTTGACTATCAGAGAAGATCCGCACTTCTTTAAACTCTCCTAGCCACTCCCCCACAAGGTGGCAGCATTCAATGATGCCCACCACCTCAGACTGGAAAACAGTGGCCAAACCACCTAAGGCCACCGAACTCCCTCTATCCAACTCCTGAAACCATGCTCCCGCCCCCGACAGGCCAGTACCCTCCTGCCTAGAGCCATCTGAATAGCAGCGAATAATACCGCTGCCCGACTCCGTTGGCCTCGTGAGGTTATCATCCCCTATACTGCCAATCGTAATCTCATAATCTCTCTCAAATCCCCATTTCTTGCTCGTCTCATCAAGTTTGGATAGCAGAAATCGGTTCACTCGCCAAATTTCGTCCTCGATCTTAGTGTGATCCCCCCCGGAAGGTTCTCACCCATTCTCCCTTGCACCTCATTCTGAGGTACCCTTTCATTGCCTCTCCCACTACCACATACTGTAGGGGGATTAGCCCCAGCAACATCTCTAATGCAAAACAGCATAGCTCAAAAACAAAAAATCGTAGAAAGTTCAAATTTGATATTCCCGTTTAGGCATCATCATGGTATCCGATAGTACGTTATCAGTCAAAATTCCTCAACCGGAAGTACCACTTTACTGATTTTTTTTTTTTGTGCGATTTTCTTTAAACTTTCTATATCAACTACATACACAAAGATCTACAATTTTTACTAGAAAACATTTCTCTGGAAAAATGCTTTTAAGGGCACTTTTCGGGGACGGGTGAGGTTAGGTTTTCTTCTCTAATGTGCTTTTTCAGTTTATTATACAATTCTATCATCTAAATAATATTAATTAGAATTAATTACATTGTTGAAATTACGAGTTTGAAGAAAATCAGATGACCGGAAGTGCCGTTTTTACTAATACGTATATTTCAGTGTTTTTTTCTTTATTTCTAAAACGACTCCGACGATTTTTATTAAATTAAGTATGTGAATTATGCTTCTAAAGATCTGCAACTTTTATTTGAAAAATTTCTCCTGATAAAGTCATTTAAAGACGGCTTTTGGGGGAGCGGTAGGGTTACGTTTGCATTTAAAGTGATATCTTAATTGATTATATAATTTATCTAGATAAAATTAATTAGAAATAATTAGATTATCAAAAATTCCGAGTATCAAGAATATTAATAAACCGGAAGTACGTTTTTACTGAATAGTTTTTTCATCTTTCTTGATTTTCTCCATAAAAAACATCGACGAATTTTGATTAAATTTTGGTATACTAACTATAAAATTTGTGAATTACAATTTTGAAAACTAGAGTAAGAGAAAGTTGTGTGAGTGTTTCAGACAGCTTTGTTTTTTTCTTCTATAGTTGTTATATTCATTTTGTAACTTCAATAATTTCTTTACAATATTTTGTGCAATTTAATTTGCAAAAATGGCTCCGACGATTTTCATCAAACCAACTACACATACAAAGGGCTACAACTTTTATTTGTAACATTTCTCTGGGAAAAATTCATTTAAGGGCATTTTTGGGGGTGGAGTGGGGTTAGGTTTTCGCCTAAAGTGCTATTTCATTTTATTAGACAATTCTGTCATCTAAATATAATGTTAATTATAATTGAGTATGTTGTTGAAATTCCGAGTTTGAAAAAAATCGGATAACCGAAAAAGCGTTTACTTTAACACTTTACTAAATGATTTTTTCACTTTTTCGCGATTTTCTCAAAAATGGCTCCGACGATGTTTTTGAAAATCTAAACATACAAAGATGTACAACTTTTATTTAAAACATTTATCTGGTAAAATTCATTTAAGGGAAGGGGGTGGGATTATGTTTTTCTATAACGTGCAATGTACAATTCTAACATACAAACAAAATTAATTAGAAATAAATAGATCGGCCAAAATTCCGAGTTTCACAAAAATTAGTAAACCGGAAGTGCGCTTTTACTGAACAGTTTTTTTTTTTTTTCAGTTTTCGTCGAATCTCATTTAATTTGGTACACAAACTATAAAATTTGTCAATTATAATTTGGAGAACTGGAGTAAGAGAAAGTTGTGTGAGTGTTTCACACCAGATTTTTTTTTTTTTTTTAATATAATATAAATTGCCATATAAATGCTAAGACACAAATAATTGCAATCACATGATCACAAGTAAATCTCTATATAAAAGATAGCAGAAATCGTAATTTTCATTATCTGCAGAAACTTTTATTTTTTATTGAAAGTTTATCAATAAACATAAAATGGATCCATAGAAGAAATGATTAAATCAACCAAACTTTCTCCTTATTCAATCTTTAGAAATGGCAACATAAAAATCTGTAGATAGGCTTTTATCTATCTTCCAATCAGATTGTAACTTTTTTCTCTTGCAACAACTTAAGTTCACTGTCTTATCAAGGCGGTGGAAATCGAAACTTTTTTTTATTTATTTTTTTATTTGGAAGGGTTATATTGCACAGCAACCAAAATGATTGTGCCCCTTTAATTGTGCCCGGGATGAGATCTTTCAATCTTCAGATCCATCTTTAAGTTTATAGCCCTAAAAAAAATATCCTGAATCTGGGAGATTTTGTAGAGGATATTTTCTCCTATAATGGGTATGATGAAGGAGAGAGAAAATGGTTTGATTCAGATTAATAAACTAGATTTGGCTGAACAGTGTGTAATGAAAAAGTGACACTGACTGCCTGGAGTTTACACTAAAATGGTAGAGTATGGTGGAGTGATAAAGAGTAAGGTAGATGACATGTTGTGACTGCCGAGTGAACTCTGCTATATATATCTCGTATATCTTCCGTCACTGTATTTAAGCAGTTTCTCCCACTCTAGTCCGAGAGAGTGGTCCTGTCATTTCTCTCTCTCTCTCTCTCTCTCTCTCTCTGCTATGGATCCCTCTTTTAAGATCCTATTACACCTTCCAATTTGAAACACATTAAACTATTACTCCGATCAACAGCCAGATCCTAACACCGAAATTAAATCTATTTAGGTGAACTCTTGTAACGACAGCAAGTTGAGGTTTATAATGAATGATGAAATAAAAACATGCAAATTGGCGTTGAACTCATAATTTATATTTAACGAATTTACTGAGTAACAAGTGATGGGTTTATAATAATAATAATAATAATAATAATAATATTTATTTTTGAAAAAGTAATTTACATGGATAATATATACAAAATATACTAGCAATGGCTTTAGCCGTCTGCCAGAATTCACTGCAAAAGTAATTAATTATTTTCTTCTTGTAACTAAACAAATTAAACTACAAATAGATAAAACAAACCAGCATAATAAAATAAAGAGGTAAAAAAAAATTTAAAAAAAAATCAAATAAATAAATTATTAATCCAAAAGTATAAATGAAATAAATTGTTATTTAAAAAAACAATAATTACATACAAATATACAAAAATGAAGAAAATCACGCCTAGAAAATACAAAATAATTGAGATATAAAAAGGAATTAAAAAATAAACAAAAAAGAGAAAAAAAGAAAGAAAGAGAGAGAGAGAAAAAAAATAAGGCTATACAACAACTAATTAGAGTCAGTTATCAACTTACCTAACCTTCCAGGCATGGCGGGCGAACTGAGCAAAGAATGATGGTTTATAGCGGGTTTGAAATCAATATTTTTATATTTTGTAAAAAATCATATCACGACTTTGGATTTTTATTTTTTATATATAGAAATAATTTTTTTTATGATTTATATTAAGATTGGACATTTTCTGGTCAAACTATCGAAAAATCACCACCATAAGGGTTATTTTTGAGACAAAATAAAATCTATTATAAATAATGGTTATTCCATGAGCGGGAAATTTTTTTCTCTCAGAAATAAAAACTCAATTTTATTTATTGACAAAGAAACGAAATTTTTATGACTGTCGAAATGATATATCAATTTTACAGGCTGTGTGTTGTCAAATGAGATAAACATGCTTAAGATTTTCCCCGTTTTTGCCTAATTTTTCATTGAAAACTTTTAACTTTTTAACTTTTCCAAAAAGAGTTGGAAAAAAATGGACAACTTAGATGAACAAATACATTATCTGCATCAAATCTTTAATTTTTAAAATTTATTGAATAGAGTGTAAATATTGTACAATAAATCCGGTTTTTGTATGGATACATTCAAATTAAAAGTTTTTAATGAATTTACAAAATCAAATTCTCCCACTTTTTTCTTCTCCATTAAGAAAAAAATCTAGTGTGAAACACTCACACAACTTTCTCTTACTCCAGTACTCAAAATTATAATTGACAAATTTTACAGTTAGTATACCAAATTTAATGAAATTCGTCGAAAACTGGAAAAAAAAAAACTGTCCAGCAAAAGCGCACTTCCGGTTTTCTTGAAACTCGGAAATTTGGTCATCTATTTTTTTATTTCTAATTAATTTTATTTGGATGATAGTATTGTATAATCAACTATGATACCATTTTAAAGAAAATCATAACCCCATCCTTCCCCTAAAAATGCCCTTAAATGAATTTTTTCCAGAGTAATGTTTTAAATAAAAGTTGTATATTTTTGTATGTGTAGTTTATATACAAAGTTTCAAGAAAATCGTCGGAGCCATTTTTTTTTGAGAAAATCGTGAAAAAGTGAAAAAAATGCATTTAGTAAAGTGGTAAAGTAAACGCACTTCCGGTCATCCGATTTTCTTCAAACTTGGAATTTCAACAGCATATTTAAATTGTCATTAACATTATTTAGATGACAGAATTTTCTTATACACTCAAATAGCTCTTGAGATGAAGCCGAATCCCCACCTCTCCCCCCCCAAAGTACCCTTGAATTAATTTTTCTGGAGAAATGTTTTGAAATAAAAAAGTTGTAGCTCTTTGTATGTGTAAGTTGATGTTTAAGTTCCAAGTAAACCCCTCTAAGAGGGGATAATGATTAGTTAAGTTGCGCGAAGCTTAGTGGTGGCGCCTCGATGCTGTTGTTAAAGGGAACTATTGATCCAGATTTTGTGTGCCAAATTTTGTGGTGATTGGTTCCATTATATTCTGCAGCAATTCTACAAGAAACTATAAAGAAACTTTTAAATTCTATCCGTAAACCAACAATGCTATTGATTATTGTTCAAAAATTTGATCTATAAAACCTTCAGGACATGAGACCATGTAGTTGGAATCCTTCTTAAAGAGTTTTTATTATAACAAATAATAAACAAAAAAACAATAAATAAATAAATAAATAAATAAAAAACAAATTAAAAAAGAAAAAAACTTAATTAGTCAAATTAACCTTGTTTAAATTATTCATTATTAAATGTATTATTGTATTTTCAAAATTTAAAACGTTAAAACGCGTACTTCCGGTGAGTACTCATTTTTTTTTTACTATTCATTATTATTACTTTAATTATTTAATTTCCAAATACTCATTATTAAAGTCTAGATATCTTAATTAATCTAATAAAGTAATTAAATTTAAATTAATCATAAATGTTTTGAAAGTTTTTTTTTTATATGAAATTTCAAAAAAATATATAACTAATCGATCTGAAGAAGGAACGGGTCTTTAGATGGCTATTGTAATGGGATAAAGTAAATGGTAGATGGAAGCGGTGTTAGTGATTACAATGTACAGGCTAAAAGCTTGGTGTAAGCCTCAGAAACAATTAATAAATAATTGCAAGATTAATTACAACTTCCTTAACAGGATTTTAGGTCTCAATTAAAAAACATTGAATTATTTTAAGAGATTCTTGTTGTAAATATAATCTTATATTTAATGTAATAAAATAATATTGAAATTTCATATATTATATAATATTGAATAAAACATTTTATTAAAATCTCAATATTAATGAAGTAAAATAACTATTATCTTAGATTTTATGTAAAATAAAGAAAGTGTAAGTAGTGTCACCGCTTCCCAAATGGATTTATTGTGAAATCTCCCGGTTAATTAGTGTTAATCTCCAGCTCAGGCAAGTTTAGGAGAAGCTTTTTTATTTATATGGTTGTCAAGTCGAGCACTATTACTTACATAGGACGAGTCATATGCGCGTGTTATACATGGGGTTGTCTTACGGCAAAGATATTCGAAGTGTGGTGTGGTAGAAGGGAGTTTATTATTTCCTTATCACATATGCACTGAGATAGCCTGATAATCTTTTTAATGTTAAAAAGGAAACTAAATAAATGTTGTTGAAAAAAACTGAATGGAAATCATTTAATTGAAGTAGTTCAAATCTTTTCAGGAGTAAAGCAGGAGGAGTAGAGCGCAAAATGTGCTGTTATTGGACCCAAATAATATATTAAAGCCTGAATTTTTTTTAGTTGCCTCTTGTCACTACTCTTCCCTGCGTGTTTGCTATCATCATGAGCAATCCTACATCATGACCATCACCAACTTAGTGGAATTTAATGTCTCAGTTATCGATAAATAACACAATATATCCAGTAAAGCTCTACATCCTAATGTGAGTGTAAGGATGTTGTGAGGATATGTTGGTTGTCGATGATGAGTGATAAATAACACCTTAAGATTTGGTTAAGATATATAATTTGATATATATGTATATGACTGACTGCCAAAGACTTGTAGGGGTTTTGGGTGAACCCCCACCACTCATCCACTATAGCGGAGAGAAACAGCCCCTCTCGCTCAGAGAGGAGAGGCTCGGCCAGTGTATATATATATATATATATATAAGAGATGGACAGTCAGAGAACATTCTGTTGAATTCAGTTTTACACATCAGATATCATTCTGTTGATTTACACATCAGTTTAACTTCACACCGTACATATAATTTTAGCCACGTCAGTCTGCCAGTTCAGTTTAGTTCTAAACTCTACAGTGTAAAGTCCTTGGCAGTCAGTCATATACATATATATCAAATTATATATCTTAACCAAATCTTAAGGTGTTATTTATCACTCAATCATCGACAACCAACATCTCCTCACAACACCCTTACATGAGCAAACGTCCTATAATGATTAAGTTCCAACTAAAACTTCCAAATTGTGACAGCGCAACTAATTAAACACAAGTTTATTAAAAAGTTCACTTCTCCTAAAAAAAAAAAAAAAAAAAATGGGAAATCATTAAGGAGAACGAACATTCTAAAGAGTTTAGGCTATTATTTGCCAACAATCCAATACTTTGCACATAAAAACTTGGTGAATAGGCAATATTGGTTGGCAAGAATTCAAAATATTGCCAGCTTCTTAGAAAAAAAAAGATGATGACTAAGCACTATTATAAACAAGGCAACTTATTTCAACTTTTTTTTTTACATTCTCTTATTGCTGGTGATCGCAAATACAAGTTTTTCTCCCAAAGATTCCCTCAAAGTCCGAAATAGTGGTTTTTAGAAAATAATGTGTTGTGTGTGACTGGGTGTATGTATGTATGTATGTGAACAGCATAGTTCAAACATGAAAAATCACGAATAATTCAAACTTGATAAATTTTGTTTGGCTACCGCCATGAGATCCTGTCAGCAAAATATCTGTCACAATTTCTCAACAATTTACTACTTTACTGAATTTTTTTTTTTTGTATTTTGAAAGATGCATAACATCAATGGTCCTTTGCAACTGAACTATATTAAATAGACACTTTACCTTTTAACAAACACTCTATATTATTGGAACAAAAAAAAAAAAAATAATAATCAAACGAAATAGATACATTCTTAACCTTTTTATTCCAATATAATGCTGCTCTACTCTTTTAAATTTGCTTGATTAGTTTGGCAGCTCAAAAACTAAGTGATCATCAGTACAGTCAGATGTAGTGGAACCGTTTATTGGATGATCTGATCCCACCATGATACTACAAGATGTAGTGGAATCGTTTAATGTGATTCCTGAGGTATGTAGTAGATGTCTTGAAGAGGGTGGAAGTTAGTTTAGAGATTTTTGGAAGTTAGTGCTTGAAGTATTAACACGGAAATTATAAAAATACACTGTATTTGAACAATAATTTAAACGTAAAAAATGGTAACTATTAACAAGAAATACTTAGAAATAAATAGAAGATAAATAACTAATAAATTAGAATTATTAAGATAAGTGAACTAAGATGCACCACTGAAGTAATAAGTATAAATAAAAACTGTATAGGGACGCGTAAACTGCTGCACGTATATGAAGACGTATTGAAGTATAATCGTATAATCATGGCCTCTTCCAATCGGGCGAAGTTTATATATTAGTGTTGGCCACACTCACACCAAGACATCTGTCCTAGTGTGCGACCTTGGTTAGTTTGGTAACCACCGATTTAGGTCAGTGGCCAGCCTTAGCGGTGCTTGCTTTGATGACAGCAGCTGGCTACCGATTTAGGTCAGTGGCCAGCCTTAGCGGTGCTTGCTTTGATGTAGGGGTATTTACCCTTGGTTTGTTTGTTTGCCCGCGGCCTTGTCTTGAAGTCAGGCAGCTGGCTAGGCCACTAGTTGTAAATTATTCTTTGTTTGTTACTATTGTGAAGGTTTGACA
Source organism: Triatoma infestans (assembly GCA_011037195.1). NCBI lineage: Eukaryota > Metazoa > Arthropoda > Insecta > Hemiptera > Reduviidae > Triatoma > Triatoma infestans. The sequence continues at coordinate 12,999 of JAAEAF010006601.1, forward strand.
TTGCTATGACTTTGCCATGTCATTACACAGACATATTTCCTTATCATTCTTATCATCTGTATTCTGATCGTGTATTATTTACATCTGACCTGTGAGTACATTCATTCATATAAAAAGAACATGCATTCATTCTTATTAATACATTCATCCTTATAAATACATTTATCCATTAAAACACAGTTATGCTTCTCACATACGTCTATTTACAAGAGACTGGAGTGCTCTATATTCCTCACACTCTATGAAGATCCTAAACCTATCCACATTCACACACATGCCGGGGTGCCAAACCCGACACAGGCCCACCCGTCCTAGAAACCCGCGGCTCCCAAACTTTACTGAACAGATTTTTCCCTATATTTTACAATGTTCTCAACAAAAAAAAAAATTGACGTTTCGGCTCTATTGTCTTTTATTTCGGAATCTTTTTCTGGAAAAATTCATCCAAGGGTAGTTTTGGGATAATGGTGGAGTTATGATTGATTCCCTTTAAAGTGTTATCTTAGTTAATTGAACGATTCCACCATCATTATAATATTAATTAGATTTAAACATGTTTTTCGAGTTTGAAGGAAATCGATTGACCAGAAATGGGGACTTTACTGAACAGTTGTTTACTAAGAATTTTTTTTCAACCATTGGGTTTCATTAAACTTGGTTTCATTAATTATAAATTTAGAGATCGTATCACTTTTATTTGAAACATTTTTCTGTGAAAATTCATTTGAGCGATATTTTAGGAGAGGGATTTTGTTGGGGATTCCCTAAAGAACCATTTCATTTTAATATACGATTCTATTATTTCTATAACAGCAATTAGAAATAAAATTAAATAAGAGGGTTTCTGCCCTTTATGTTATGGAAGTTTTTGCTTCCTTCCAAAAAAAATCTTATTATTAAGTTTACTTTCACCAGTTGAAATTAACATTGGAAACATATATAAGTAAGAGTGTTAGAAGTTTGAAGCAAATTCGTCAATTACTGGGGTGTAACAAAAGTCTGTGCGTTTTTTTTTTTTTGTTCTTAATCCTAAACAGTTCTTTACTAAAAGTTACTTTACTAAACTCTAATATATCAAAAGTTTCTTATTAGGTACCACTTTTACTTTCAGTTTATGCTTGTATCAGCTTGTGGAAAGATCTACGCGATTTGTGAGCGATTTAAGAAATCACCTAGTTGAATCTGGAAATTCGTGCGATTTTGTGTCACTACTTTAAAAAACAAAAAGGCTACTACCACGAACGCCTCTTCCAAAATTAATGAAATAAAGTGGGAAAGGCTCAGTACAGATCCACGGGCTGTACAGATCTGATTTAAAAAATTTAGAGAGTTGGATATGAGCCTGAAAAGTAAGCTTCATCCAGGACGTTTTCTTTCCTTAGATTCAGCACTTCTGGCGGATTCAGCGAAGTGGTGGAACCTTACACCAGAAGCGCCAGAAAACTTAGAAGCGCGATAAGTGGGGAAAGGAAAATCTAAGGGCGGACGGCTGGATTCGAACCTGGGATCTCCGCATTACAAGTCCAGCGCGCTACCAAGAAGCTGCCGCAAAAAAATCCACATCAATTTTTACACAAGGCCAAGTTGAAGTCTGTTATAATGGGGTTGATGAAGAAGAGAAATGGTCTGGTTTGAATGAACAAACAAAATATGGCTAACATGGCCAGAAATAAAGGGCGATGGGAAGAGTGGCGTTTTACCACAAGTCCTCCTCTCCAACAAAAATCGTCGTCTGGCAAGCCAAAGTTCTTCATGGACCGTTGCGCTAAAAGTTAATTTTTTCTTAAACTAAAACGCTTCCGAAGTTTTTCATTAAAATTTAAATACAGATTTTTTTTTTTTAATTAAGCCGCGTCAACAGCTATGATCATTTGCGCCCGGAGCCTTCTCAGTGCACTGCCGGCCTCCGGACGGTGTTCTCTCATAACAGACAGAGAGCTGTAAAGGCTCCTAGGAAGAGAAAATCTAAGGGCGGACGGCTGGATGCGAACCCGGATCTCCGCATTACTAGTCCAGCGCCATAATTCCCAAAAGCTGCCGCAAAAAAATCCACATCAGAAGAGAAATGGTCTGGTTTGAATGAACAAACAAAATATGGCTAACACTGTGTAATATAAGAAGTGATACTGACTGCTTATTGGACTTTACAGTTAAAACGATAGAATATGGTAGACTGGTAAATGGTAATGATACGTTGTGACTGGCAAGTGACCTCCGTTGTATGAACTGTGTTGTATATCTATTTCCCGTCGCTTATTTATATAGTTTCTCCCACTCTAGTCCTGTCATTTTGTCTCTATTTCTCTGCTACGGATTTTCTCTTTGGATCCTATTACAACTGTAAAACCCTTCTTCAAAACCTGAGTGATTTTCATTTTACCAAAAGGAATTATTATTTGCAAGGAAAAGTGGGTTTATTTCGCCAACGTATAAAAAAAAACAATGGATTAGATCAGACCAACCACTTTACCACCATCCTGCGAAGAGGAAGATTTGAGCAAAAAAAAGATGCTAGGCTTTTAAAATATCCCTCTTGAGTTAATTGAAAAAAATACACTCCTTCAATAAGACAACGCAAAGCCGTACAAGTCACGTCAAACGTTATAAATAATCGAATTTTTGAATTTGGAGCCTTCTTCCCATCATAAACCAGTCACACAGATTACAGCCCAGATGTGGCACCCTCTGATTACCATCTCTTCTGCTGCGGTGGCCCCCTTTTTACATGGTAAAAAACTTACAAATATGGTGGTGGGGAAAACGGGATATTCGGAGTTTTTGATAGCTCCAGGTATCGGTAAGGAAACCGAATTGTTGGCTCACAGATGAATTGAAGTTGTAAAAGATGATGGCCTGTATTTAGACGAGTAGGCTTAGGAGGTGAGTAAACAAACCATTTTTGAATTGTAAGGTTAAAAACGCAGACTGTTTATTAAGCTGTTATACAACCATGTGAATTGCACTATGAGAAAGCCGTGTGATTGTTTCACAATAGATTCTTTGTTTAATATTATTAAACGTAATCGAAAAAATTGTATAAAAATAAAAAAAAGATAATAAACCAAAAATTCAGCCTCTGGGCAGAATAAAATCTCAACAGGTAATCTAATATTACTAAAGGAAAACTGTTTATAAGAACTTGATATACGAGTAAGTTGTTAATAATATTAAATAAGGAATAGATGTTTATTTTTTTATTTAAAAAATCTTAGTTCGATATTCCCAAAAAATAAAATTGTGTTATGAGGGCCTCCGGATCACCTAACACTAAAACATTCAAAAATCTAATGATCAATATGTCTAGTTGTACCAAGAGTTTTCTTTTAGTAAGTCCACGACCGAAGTTAATCTCTCAAGAGAATGAAATACATTCTCCTTATATTTCACTGATAAGATTTATATGCAGTCCAAAGATTTCCTACTATCTTATTCTTTGATGAAGTTTCCCAAATCTGCCTTATCTCCCAGCCTTAGACACATAAAAAGGGCCTTTTTTCACTAAAAAGTGCTTTATCCTGCCTTATCTAATCGATGAGAAATCCTACACGGCTTTAGTCACAATTGTTAAGTGATTTGGTTTAAAACATTATCTGAGATAAAGCATCACTTAAATGTTATTACATTGGTTATTACTTCTCTATCTACCTGGCCTCAAACATTAGTGCAACTAAAGGAGTTTAAATATTTTACTATAAAAATCTCAATACTGTAACAACAGTTCTCCGCCCGGCCACCAGGTTTGCACCAAGTGGACCTTTCACTAGGGAGGCACACCCCCACTACACTAGGACTCTCCTACTCCACTACAGAGGGGAGAACTTTCACCGGCTAGACCCGCCTACTGGACACCATCCCTACCACCTCAGAATCGTATATAAGGGGCCATCCACGACCAGAATAATCGGAGAGAGAGAAGTACTCAGCGATTAGAAACTCTTCTAATAGTTTTGGCGCTAGCTAGGCAGGCCCTTAACTAACTTCTCAGAGCATCTGCGCTAGGCAAGAGAGCCAGGCCGTTTGTTCGTACAACGATCACCGATAAGTAGTGTGCGCTAGGCAAGAGGGCCAGGCCACTCTACTCGACGAGCGACGATTGACAATCTGTGTCACTCCCTGAGCGAACAGATTGGTCATAGCAACCATTTACTGTATATGCTTTTCAGAATATATGTAACATTTTACTAAGTGTGCTTTGACATTTACTGGGTGTATTTTATTTGCAGAATCACGAATCCTAGTTCACCACACCCCCGGGATATTTATTCTGGGAGTGTGTTATAATACACAATATGCATCCAAATTGCTCAAATTTAAATACGTTTAGGAAGATTTCAGTCAACCAGAAGTACTATTTTACTGAAAGGATTCTTTTTTTGTTTTACTTAAGCCTTCAAGCCTTTACATTTACTGCAAGAATTCACTCCCCTGTAGGGGCAATGACGCTTTTGACCCAGCATTGTGAGAAAAAGAGGAGAGCAACGGTTAACAGCCAATCTTGGCCAGAAATAAAGGGCGATGGGAATAGTGCCGTTTTCACCATACGTCCTCCTCCCCAATAAAAATTCGTCGTCTGGCAAGCCATGATTCTTCATGGGCCATTGCGCCAAAAGTTAATTTTTCCTTAAACTAAAACGCTTCCGAAGTTTTTCATTAAAATTTGTAACTAAAATTTGAATACAGAATTAAATTTGACTGAAAAAATTGCTATATCTTTTAATAAGAAACTGTCAGGCAAACAAATCGTGATATGAACACAAACGACTTTATCTCACCAAGCAATTTACGCAGTTTTGAATTATTTATTTATACGGATTATTATCTATCCACATCAAACGTATAGTATCCGAAAAATAATTTGGCAAAAAGGCTGTAATTCCAATAAACCGATTTTCTTCAACTTTAGAATTTTGACAACATCCCAAACGCGATTTTTTTTATGCCGTTCACCCCAATCAAACACATACTCAGATATATGTATATATACGAGGGTCATTCAATAAGTAACGAGATAAATCGCTGTAGCCCTAAAAAAATGATTTATTCAATCAATACGGAAACTTTGGCTACTTTTCAACATAGTCCCAAACAACATTTATACACTTGTCCAATTGATCTATTCTAAATTGTGTATGCCTCTGGCATAAAATTCTTTGGGTTGATCTTGAAGCTACTTTTGCATCTGATTTTTAACTTCTTCATTGGATTGAAAATGTTTCCCACGTAGAGCCTCTTTAAGGGATCCAAACAAATGGAAGTCCGATGGGGCGAGGTCGGGGCTATAGTGGGAATGTGGAAGGATCTCTCACCCCACTTTGGCTGATTTGAAACCTGGTTTCTTTGTGGGCGTCCGTAAGTTGTCTTGCACTGCAGCTTATTCTGAATAATGTTATATGGATAGTTCCAACACTCATGTGCACTTCTTCAGCTTTCAGTTCAACAGTAATCACCTGGTGCCCTGAATTAACGCGTTAATGCGAGATTCGAGGGAGGAAATTACAACTTCAACCGGTCGCCCACTTCGTTGCTCATCACAGACATTTACACGGCCACTTTTAAACTGTTCTATACATTTGTAAACGTTCGGACGGTTCAAACAATTATTCCCGTACACTTTCAACATTCTTTCGTAGATTTCACTACCTTTAATACCCTCTGCAACTGAAAATCTAATTACTCAGCGTTGCTCTTCTGACGGTGCAATGTTCGAGCGGACACGCCATTGTATCCTGAATACTTTTGAGGTTATGCTTACCAAATACTCTCGAACAGAATTGATAAGAAACTAGGTACAAGGATGCCAATTTGACGCACTGAAACTATTGTTTTGGTTAAAAAAACCGTTTTTGAGCAACAGTGATTTGTCTCGTTACTTATTGAATCACCCTGGTATATATTATGAGGAAGGAACTGGTCTAGTAACGCGAGATTCCGGGTTCGTGTCTAGTAGATTTCCCTTCCTAGGAGCCTCTACAGTTCACTGTCCGGTGAAGGGCAGTGTTTTTAACAAGAACACTTTCTGGGCCGACAGTATACTGAGAAGGCTGCGGCCGCTAATGACCATAAATGTTATGCGTCATAAATTAATAAACAAAATAACTTATACTATATATATATTTAATTAATTAAATAGTATTGCGTAATTTGATTGAAAATTATATTTCAATCACTTTTGATTGTAAATTTGAACTCTTCACTAAATTTAGTTGTTTTTTTTTTCATTTATTTGAAAATTGACAACTGCTGGTACGCTTGCGTAACCAGCAACAAGTAAATGAGATGACTTACAATCACGGGAATGGAGAAATCACCCAGTGGTGACCCTCCACATTATTTCGCTGCGCACTTATAAGAGATCACGAGGTCACTGCCGCCTCAGTCGTCGAGGAGGGTTATCTGGAATGGCTGCTGAGGAAAGTTGGTGAATTAATGGATTGTGATGATGTGCGAGACGGGTGTGAAATTTGCGGTATCGTATTTGGACCAGGTCACTTATAAATGGAATCTGGAGATCGGAATGTATTGTCAGGTTAGAAACGTAAAATGGAGCATTGGTTATACAACGGAGTATTTTGGATTGTAGGGTTTGGAGGCGGCGGATGAAATTTAGTTTTAAAAAAATAATTTTCCATTATATATTGCAGAGTTTATTTATTTTTACTGTTTAATGTAAAACTTACTTTTTATTTTTAATTTATGATTTTAAAAGCCTAGATGAAAACTTGTGAGTGGAAACTTGGAAAATATTGATGCCATCAAACGGAACATATATTATCACATCTTTACTATCCTACACGTGTAATAATGAAACACGTCGTAGGTATATAACTCTCATTAAAATAGTTCATATCCCCTGTAATATAGCACACATTGCTTCATCAGGATAGATATGGGTTTATTAGCCCATCTCGTAAAATTAAAATCTTTTATAAGATACATTAAACTTATGAAAGTATGGACAGTAGTGGTTGTTATTTTTAGAAGAGTATGGATAATAAGTAATATAAAAAATACTTAATGAAGTGTTGTAATATGAAACTTCTTATAAGAGGGCTTGTTTTTTATTTTTTTGGTATGACTTATTTTATTTCGTTTTAACTTGCAAAAATTAATCATATATGTATTATTAAAGCCACAAATTTAATTAAATCATAAGTGAAATTCTTCCATGATTACAAAAATTTTCAGGCCAGTCCAATGAGAGGAAAGCCACATTAAAATAACTAGAATATTTGTTCAGAGGAATGCAAATAATATTATAATGGGGCTTTTCATACAATTCAATTTTCAAACTTGTCTCGCTTGAACTGAATGCTGCTATTCTAATAATTGGATTATAGTCAAGGTTTTTTTTATTCATTTTATTTTATAGTTCATAAACTTTCAAAACTGAGGAATGGGGGGGATACTAATTACTCTGTAAAAAAGGAAGTATTATAATCGTAACAATTTTTACTTTCTCTTCCTCCTAGTAAGAGGAAGTATTTTAATCGTGTCAAATTTTTGATATCGTGTTTTCACCGGAAATATCCGTTTTGAGGTCCCCTAAGTCCAAAAAAGTGGTTTTTAGCAAATGGTCTCTTGTGTGTGAACAGCATAGCTCAAAAACGAAAAATCGTAAAAAGTTCAAACTTGATATTCCGTTTGGGTATCACCATGGGATCCGACAATACGTTATCTGTCAAAATTCCTCAACCGGACGTACCACTTTACTGAATGTTTTGGTTTTTTTTTTTTTTCATTTTTTTGCAATTTTCTCAAAAATGGCTTCAATAATTTTCTTTAAAGTTAAGTATATCAACTACACATACAATGATCTATAATTTTTATTTGAAACATTTCTCCGGGAAAAATGCATTTAAGGGCACTTTTGGGGGAGGGGTCTAAAGTGTTATTTCAGTTTTTATTACACAATTCTATCATCTAAATAATAATAATTAGAATTAAATAAGTTATTGAAATTCCGTGATTGAAGAAAAAAAATCAGATGACCGGAAGTGAGTTTTTTATTGAAAAGTATTTTTTTCAATAATGTTCTGCTAGTTTTCTAAAACGGCTTCAACGATTTTTTTTTTAAACTTAAGTATGTGAACTAAACATACTTATAAAGAGCTATAACTTTTATTTGAAACATTTCTCCGGATATCTTGGTTGATTATACAATTCTACCATCTAGACCCAAAATTAATTAGAAATAAATAGAAGGTCCAAAATACTGAGTTTCAAAAAAAAATTAGTAAAACCGGAAGTGCGCTTTTACTGAACATTTTTTTTCAGTTTTCGCGATTTTCTCCATAAAAAATTCCGATGAATTTCAATTAAATTTATTTATACTAACTATAAATTAATTTTAAAAATTGGAGTAAGAGAAAGTTGTGTGAGTGTTTCACACCAGATTTTTCGAAATTCAGTTTTTAACGAATATATGTTTTCGAAAATATCTTTTTATCGGAAAATCCTTATATGCTTACATTGTAATGATATTATTTATCAAAATATATTAAAAATTATTTAAATAAAAATGCTATCCAAAGGGTTCAGCACAGTGCAATAGGTAGGGTTCAGTTGGTAAGGAAATTTATTTTGATGCGTTTATTAAAGAATTTATTTAAACCATATATTTGTAATAATATAATTTATTAACACAAAGTAAAGAAATTACAAAAAAAAAATTACGTCTACACTAGGTGTCGGAAATAGAGCGTTTCTCAAGCCCTCTATCCAGCGGAAGGACTCTAGTACTAACACATTAACATTACAACATATGTCAAGAAAAACTACATGAACGCAAAAACTACAGGAATCTGAAACTTGAAATACCATTGCCGCATTTGACCCGAAGTTTTCTGTCAAAAAAACCATCAAATGGAAATACGAAATTTCGAAACTGCGAAATGCGATTTCCTTTAAACGATGTTGTCTTTCTACAATATCACTTTTATTTGAACATATTTTCCAGGAAAGTTAATGTTTCGTGAGTTTTGAGGTGATTGCAAGGCTAAGCTTTTCTCTTCTAAAGTGGCATTTCTAAAATAGTTTCAAATTTTGACGGGGAAGTCAAAGCGATCCTTCTCGATCTAAGAAAGCTGCAGGACGTAAAAAATAAAAAAATTACTTTTCTAAATAGATACAAAGTAACAATTCAAGCTTTAACCAGTAATATTATTATTATACCGGGTGCCTGGTGGCGTGGGACCTAAGCCTATATGGCTTTTATCCCCCCCGATGCCACCCCATATCATCCCCTTAAATAATCTCCTCCGATAGCTTACCGGTCAGTCTACAATATCCCAAGATATCCTTTAACTCCAACTCGCCCACGCAAACCTGCAAGAGTGGTGCCCTCCCAAATACGCGAAACCTAGTCACCAGTGAAACGGAGACTGATGTAATGACATGGCAAAGTCATTGACATCGGCAAAGTACGATGATGTAATGACATGGCAAAGTCATTGACATCGGCAAAGTACGCCAAAGAAATAATCAACAAAGGGTGAAAACAGTAACACTGTTGGCCGCCGACAGCCGCGGTCAACCAAACAAACACAAAGCCTTTTCATCAATTCTCACCTCAAAGGCAGGCACCGCGATAAGTATGGCCACTAAATAAGGTCAGAAAACTACGAAGGTCGCACAAGGCCGCACACTAAGACAGATATCTTGGTGTGAGTGTGAACAACAGTATATAAAAACCCTATGATATACGACGAAAGCATTATTATATCATCTACGACCAAACTATACACGAGCGGCAATTCACAGTTATATTCAATTTATCCTTCTCGTAGTTGTGCACTTTAGTTCGTTATTTTAACCATTCTAAATTATCAGCTATTTATCTTCTATTTATTATTAAGTATTTTATTATAGTTACTAGTTACCATTTATCACGTTTAAATTATTGTTAAAATACAGTTTATTTTTATACAAAAAACCGTTTAATAATTCGAGCGCTAACTTCCAAATCTCTCAAACTAACTTCCGCCCTCTTCAAGACATCTGCTACTCCAGGAATCACACATCAACCAATTCCATTACATCTAATATCTGATTCCATTACACTGACATGAATAGTGATACACCGTTTCCCTGACTCCATCATCGCAATTCTGACAAATGGGACTAGACGTCCTCCCTATGTTAAACAAGTGACTAGACATCCAAGTGTGTCCATCACTACCCCCTCCAAGGTCCTCAGACCTGTCCTACTAAGTAACCATATTGCAAGGATCTAACTGAAAGTCATCCTCTCATATATCTAAATAAGTTCAGGAAACGAAGTTGCCCTTAAACCTTCAATGCATCCGTGGAATACCAGGAAATGATAAGGTTGACCAATTAGCGAAGAGTGAAGCACAAAAGACAAAGCCAATTCTTTCCCTTAACTTTCATATAGCAAAAAGGATTAGCTAGGAATTTAACAATATAAAACCGCAGAAAAAAAAATGTATAAGCAACCGGACACAGGACAAAATTTGGGCAGTTCTAACGGATAAGGAAAACTACGTACCCCCACTCCCCACCCCACTTTACCAAGAAGAGACGCAATAGTAGTATGTTTCAGAGCCCAGATTGGACATTACTATATCTCAACTCCCATTGGATAGGAAGTTAGAAGAAACCCAACTTGTACTCTGTGTTGTCAAACGTCAGTGATTTTTCAGCATCTTGACACATGTCCTCATTTGCGCCAAATGGACGAAGATGTACATGGCAGCTTCTTTGCCATAAAAGACCAGGCGTAAAGGAAAAAACAAACAAACTTTTAAACAGTGATTTAAAACGTCCTTAAAATTAAGGTGGATTAAAAACATTGCTAAAACTTTAGTTTATTTATTTATTCGTTTTACATCTCTGTATAAAAAAAAGTGTGTAAATAACATATGGTGGTGACTTGACTTGACAAAGCCAACAAAATAATAAAACAAAAAAAATTTAAACTGAAATAAATATAACTTTTACAATAGCTTAAAAATAAAAATATACGAAATAATGGTGGAATAACGTAAATATAAATAGTACAAAAATAACATAAATATAAATTTATTTTTGTGATTCACTATAACAAATTTTAGTAAATACTATGTATTATTTATTTAACAAAAAAAAAATCTCAATTTTTAAAAAATAATAAACTAAATGAAATAATAAATAATCATAAATTTGCTATTCCGTAGTAATGTTGGTATAATAATAATATAATACGCTGATTTTAATTAAATTTATATTTACTTATATGTTTAATTCTGTAACAGGGAAAGGATTAGCTCAGTGGTTAGCGTGTTGGACTCCCACGCGGAGGTCCGGGGTTCGAGTCCAGTGCTTGCCCCTTAGATTTTTTTCTTCCTGGGAGCCTCTACAGCTCATTGTTCGCTGATGGACAGTAGTGTTGTCTGTAGCGAGAGAACACTGTCCGTAGACCGGCTGTGCATTGAGAAAGCTCAGTATATTAAGCGGCGTTTACACGATCAATATTATTGTCAATACCAGTATTGACAATATTTCCATCAATACTCATACTAACCACTATCAATATTTCATTACTTTACACGATCAATATTATTGACAATACTAGTTACTATTTCTGCCACTAGGAGAGTGTATTTACGTGTTTATACTCCATCAGTCTAGTTGTTTTTTGTTAACCTATAAAACATGAATAATCGTGATAAAGCTTGCTTAGCCATTATTTTGGCGCTTGGCATTAAGCGTAAAGTGAAACGAAAACTGTGGATGAAGGAATGGTTAAAGAAGAGGGAACAATATTCACATTTAGTGCTTCTAAATGAAATAAGCGTCAGCGACACTGCTGATTTCATAAACTACTTCAGAATGGATGAACCTACCTTCAACAAATTGTTGAAGATGATTGAACCATTTTTGAAAAAACAAAAAAATAATATGTGAGAAACCATAAGTGTTAAGGAAAGATTAGCCTTAACACTTAGATACCTCTATAACAATCATTCAAATGCAAATGGTGCACCTAACCTAACCTATAAGAATAGTATCGCTTTTTTTTTTACCGGTAAGTTGCAACGTTGGATAAAACTATTGAACTGACTAATAGCGGAAATATTGGCCCCGCCCCTAAACCAATAATATTGTCGATATCCCCTCCAATTCTCAGTATTGATAGAAAATCTGAATTTCATCAATACTCTTGTCAATACCGACCATCAATACTTTTTTAACACTTTACACGATCAATATTATTGTCAATACTCTAAAGTATTGTCAATACTATTGATCGTGTAAACGCCGCTTTATACATAACTTACACGGTAATGAAATGTATTAAAGGTAGAATTAGGAGCACGTTCATTATCAAGGGGGTACGTAACCTTTTTGTACCCTATAGCACTTTCGGGTAAATTGACAAGGTGGTGGCCACCATGTATTTTTTCAAAGCAAATTTCTAGTTAGTCATAGTTAATAATATTTATAATTTACAGGAAAAATTAAAATTAATAATAAAAGTATAATTTTAACATCATATAAATATTCTTTTATTTAAAATAATATGCATAACAATTATTAACGCAAACAAAATTTATATTACGCAAAAATTCTTACAAAAAAAAAATTATATAACAATTTCAAATTTAGTGTAACCTATGGGCATTGCATTTTTCATTAGCCACTGCCTTTATGATTGATGATCAATACCGCCGGTTCGTAAACGACTGTGAAAACTAAATTTCCTCTGTGCAAGTCTATATTGTCACACTGTCTGAAAAACGCATCTTGAAGATGGGCGAACGCCCGAAACCGATCGATTACCACAAAATGAAAACCACGGAAAATGTCTCTGATGCTTTCCAGCTCTCCGGAACCAACCACCACAAACCAACCTCATGATGAGTCGAGTACTCTGACTTCGATTTTGAATGTTTTATAATATTCATGGTTGAAAAAAAAAAAACAATGATTCGCAGTATATTATGTGGAATTAAAAAATCGATTTTATCTTTTCAACATTGAAAATGTTTATTGTGCCGGCATCTATTCGGATGAAAACCGACATACTACAAAACTGTCACCCCTTGTGATGATGGTGGGGGTAAAAAGTGGGGTGGGGGATTGAATGCAGTGAGATAAAGGTTAAGGGTATTGTTGGTGAATGACACCTATAAAAGGTTTTCGATTAGAGCGCATACCTATTGTAATAACTAATAAGGTTTATAGAAGCTGTCTCTAGTACTATATAATGGTTGCGAGAAGGAGAGAGAGAATTAGTAAGAATGGATTTTTAGAGAAATAAAGTAGAATATATGTTGTGCACTGTATAATAAATAGAACACACAAACTGCAAGGACTTGACAGTTAAGTTAGAAGTTAGGTAGCGAGAGAAATATAAAGAGACAGACTGACTGATTGATGAGAAGGTTGCTGACTGGTTGTTAACTGGTCGTAAACTGTTGTAACTGCTGTCCTGAACTGTACTGCTCTTGCTCTATTTATAGGAATCAAACTATCAAACTAAGTTTTGATTCATTTAATGTCTGCTTCTCGGCGCTCTTCGGATCCTATAAATCTTTAATGATTCGGATTCCATTATAATTATATATAGTGAGAGAAATTAAAAATACATAATAACCAGTATTATACACCAATTAAACATTTTTAATATCGGACTTTTTCCTGAAAAATTTTATAGGGTGATCGATGCTATAGGACTCAGCAGATAATCAGCAAAGAAAAGAAATGTAGGATATGTCAAGCCACAGTTTGTTGATTTATTCTGACAACCAGTTTCGTTTTTTACTCAATTTTTTTTTTTTTCAGAACTAACACGATGTTTATTACAATTTACAAAAATAAAACTGATAAAAATAAAGAAAAAATTTGGTTACAATTCTATTTTTATTTTTATGTACGTAATTTTATAAGTTTTATTTTTATTAATTATTGTAAACATCTGTTGACTTTGAAGATAAAACAATAAGAAACAAAAACCATTAAAATTTTGTTTATTACAAATGAGATATTTCTTTTTCACCTATGGTAAAAATTGCTTATATTTTACAACTAAGCATCGTTATTTTACCCTATTTTTTTTACAATTTTTTTTTTTGAATGAAAACTTGTTTCTATGCATTATTTTCGTCCTCAAGTTTCGTTAGATATGTAGGATTTTAGCATTATTCTGTAATTTTTCTTACTTTAATTCTTCTGCCTTTACGTAATAGGATCTGAAGAGAGGGATCCAAAGCAGAGAGAGAGAGAGACAGGATCACTCTCTAGTTTAGGCCAGACTAGAATGGGAGAAACTGTTTAAATACAGCTGTGTCAGTCAAAGGAGGGAGTCTACCAACCAGTCTGGCAGCAGAGTTCATACAGCAGTCACAACGCGTCATCAACCTTCCTCTTTACCTCTCACTACCATTTTACACATTTTAGTTTAGTTTGTGCTACTTTTCTATTATACAGTGTTCAGCTTTACTTCTATCTAACACAAATTTTCTCCTTCTCAAACTTATTATACTTTACTTGGACAAGTTCTTCTGCAATGTAAGGGGGGGGGCGCGCGCAATTAAATATAAAATATTTAATGTATTAGAATAGTTCACAATAATATTAAAAGTAATAATTAAAATAGAGTTGCGATAGTTAGAAAATTAGGACACTGCTGAGTCGACATGTACCACACTGGAATAGCAGCTAGCGATTGCATTCATTCTGGTGAGTAAAGAGTGGTCCTGCACCTGTGGCTGATCCGCGGTAAGTCCTAGCGCAGTAAGGTATTTCAAAGGTAGATGTGCAGTTGGTATGCCAGAGTGGTAGTCGGCCCAGCAGATAGCAAGTAATATATAGTAGATAAGTGATAGCAGATAATTGTTAGTATTTAGTTGATAGTAGATAGTAAGTGTAACGGCAAGAGAGAGAGAGAGAGCACAAGCCCGAGCGAGAGAAAACAGACTCTCTCTGGTACTCTCTGACTTAAGCAGGCTAGAGTGGGGAGAACCTGTATATAAGCCAGTGAGAGATCTAGACATCATCTATCAGATTCAACCATATACATCGCAACGTGTCATAACTCTACTCTAACCCTTTATTCTATAAAATCATTACAAGTCCAGTGCAGTTTGTGTAAGCTTATAGCCATATTATAACAATGTCTTCATATCTCGTCTAATTAATCAAACCCAATTTCTCTCCTCATCAACTCCATTATAGTAAGCTAAGGGTTACTTAATCGGGGTTTCTTGACATAGTTGTAAGTATATGTTATATAGTTGCATAGGCATATAGTATATTAACGGGGTATTGTTGTATTAGTCTGGGTTATATGGTAGTTTCATAAAGTGTACAGTTATATAGTGTATGAGTTGTCCTGCGTAGTCTGTTAAATTATAATAAATGTATGATTTCTGAGGTGACCTACTTTGGGTTCCTTAGCCGGACCTTACAATTGGCAGCAGTTGGTGAGGTGCACCTTTGGGGGGAGGGAGGACGCTCACCCATCGGGTGTACATTTCGGAGCTGGAGGCGCAGTTGGATAGCATACTGGGCCTTGACCTCATGAATTCAATCGCTAGCTGCTATGCCAGTGTGGTACATGTCGACTCAGCAGTGTCCTAAATTTTCTAACTACGTAACACTATTTTAATTATTACTTTTAATATTATTTTTGAACTATTCTAATACATTAAATATTTTATATTTAATTGCGCGCGCCCCCCTTACATGCAATATATGCAACCACTTCTGTTATATTTAGCAAAAGGAATTGATGAAAAATAATGAACATGGGTTTGAATCTAATCTATCTAAATCTAAATTTTTTACTAACTTAAATAATTACTGAAATTAAAAGAATTATATGTTTTTTTTCTTAAAAAACTAATACATTATAGCGATTATATAATTAGTACTATTCTGTTTGTTTTGGGTATGTGTATTTTTTGTGGTGGGTATGAGGTATAACAGAAACTAGAAGCAGTAAAATATGGAAAATAAATTATTATAGAAAAGTTGGAAAAAAAAAAAAAAAAAGATAAAAGATAATATGAGGACACACATAGTTCCCCCTTCCGGTGGTGTTGTTTGGAGTGGGTCAGTATGTGTTGCAGTGCAATAAACCGTTATTGTTCTTAACTACCTCATAAAACTAGCCTGGCCCTTTTGCGCTCTCTTCTCAAATGCGTTTTATGGTAAATAATATGGTGCAACGGGGCACCGCAGCTTTCACAAAAACCCCAACATCTTCTACACACTAAACATACATACATACATATATACATACACATACTCACTAAGGAATTACTAGCCTTTTTGATTTATAGTGTAATAAATTTTTCCAACGCTTTACTCTCTCAGCCCCATTTCTCTCTAAAAGGGAACTTAGAACCCTTTGGGAATCGGGGGGGGGAAGGCCAAGTGAGGAAGAATGTTATATCTTACCAGACTGTGCCCCTTTATTAACCCCAGTTCCCTTTCTTTCCTCATTGGGTCCTTATTTGTATTAATTTTTTTTTTTTTTTCTTTTAAATGGATATCTAATTTGTTTGACCCACAATATGTTCGCTCATTTATTTTTTTAATTTCTTAAAATTGTGATAAATGTAAAAACAATTGTTTTCCTTAGAATATCTAGGTCAGAAATCTGATATAGTGCTGTTCATATTTTTGGAGGTGGAATATTTTTATCATTCAATTAGGACCGGAAATACATGTCGAAGGGGTGTACGAACATAATATCTCATAAACAAAACATTCAAGGAAGCTCTAACTTCATAGTTTCCATTTTAGTATTACAACTGCATCTGGCAGAAAATTTCAATCAAAATCTGTCAAGAAAGTGCGATTTTTTTTTTTTTTAAGTTTTCCACAGTTTTCCATTGAAAAAGTTTCAATGATTTTCTTGCATCTACAATGTTAAGAAATGTACAATATACAGCTCTAACACCTAGATAATATCAAAGTTTATTAGAAGCATTACTAGGATTCCAAGTTGAAGGAAATCGCTATCCCAGCTCAAAGTATAGTTTTCTTTTGGGGGGGGAGGGAGGATTTTCTAGAAAACTACTTTATGATTTTTTTTTTAAACTTAGTCTACTTAAACTATCACTTTAATTTGAAACTTTTTGTTCCAAAAAATTATTTTAGGTAGTTACTTAGGGATCAGTGACATTAAATTTCAAGTATTGTTCAATTAGAGTCCGTCGCGCTACTCTCTCGCCCATCCTCCTTCATGGGGCCATAATACCGACAGTCGACAAAGTTTGATATTTAGGACTTTATCTAGACAAAAGACTCACTTGGAATTCGCAAGCAAGATTAAAAAGATTTGAACTAAACAGATGTTACAGATACTACTTGACCGACATTCTAAACTTTCCCTTAAAAACAAAAGACTTATTATACAACACTATTATAAAGCCCCTCTGGACATAAGGATACGGAGAACTAGGGTTCGACCAAACAATCCAACTCCTATCGCATTCAAGCTTTTCACAATCCAAAATCCTCAGAAGAATTACCAATACCCCACCCCATTCTATGTTTCCAGCCTAACCCTTCACATTGACCTCAAAATCCTTTTAGGTCCGTCAGTTAATAAAAGCATGTTACCAAAAAAATTCCATGACCTCACCTCACATCACACCATTTTAAAACCTTTAGTCCGAAAAACTCTATCCGCTTTCTATCCCACACAACCCTTCCAGGAGACTGAAAAACGCCACTAGTCCCGCGACCACCTAACTTCATGTTAGCATTTTCTAGTAATAATTAGGGATAACTCCACTGAGAGGCGGTAGGGAGGCATCTCCTAACAAGACTTTCACGCGTTTTTATGTCAATATCATCATATTCACGTATTATACTGTCTGTATAATTGTGAATTTCTTAATAAAATAAATAAATAAATAAAACAAAAAAAAAAAGTTATTTGCTGAAAAACGACTGAGAAGAGTTGTCCCCTTCCAACTTGCATCTAACATGCGAACTGCTAAGTGGAATTCAAGGTTGAATAAAAATTCTATTTTTAAGCGCAACTTTGCCA
Organism: Triatoma infestans; assembly: GCA_011037195.1. Lineage (NCBI taxonomy): Eukaryota > Metazoa > Arthropoda > Insecta > Hemiptera > Reduviidae > Triatoma > Triatoma infestans. Next base: position 31,006 of record JAAEAF010006601.1, read on the forward strand.
ATTATCATTGTATTAAATGGAGTAAGAGAAAGTCGTTTTCTCTTTCACAAGAGATTTTTACTTTCTCTCATCTTGATAGTAAGGAAATTAACTTTATTAAAATAAATCATTTATTCTATAAAATCAGAGATATTTTCCGTGATAACCTGCTTTTTTTTGTGGACATGACCGGTTTTGGGCATTCGCCCATCATCAGGATGTTTTGTCAAAATAGTGTGATAACATAGACTTAGAATAGAGGTAGACTTAGATAGAATAGAGGTAAATGTCTCTAATGCTTTCCAGCTATGTCGAACCAACCACAACATTCTCAGAGGATCATTCAATAAGTAACGAGACAAATAGCTGTAGCTTAGACACGGTTTGATTAATCAATACAATAGTTTCAGTGCGTCAAGTTGACATCCTTGTACTTAATTTCTCATCAGGGTAAGCATAACCTCAAATGTATTTAGTTAACAATGGCGAGTCCCCACGAGCATTGCATCTCGGAAGAACAACGCTTAGTGATTAGAGTTTTTAGTTGCTGAGGGTATCAAAGGTAGTGAAATCCACAAAAGAATGTTGCAAGTGTACGGGAATAATTGTTTGAACCGTTCGAACGTTTACAAATGGGTAGGAACATTTTAAAAGTGGCCGTGTAAGTGTCTGTGACGAGCAACGACACTTATCGGTTGAAGTTGCAACTTCCTCCCTCGAATCTCGCATTAACGCGTTAATTCAGAACAACAGGCGTATTACTGTTAAACTGATAGCTGATAAAGTGCATGCTCACAAAACAATGTAAGGTCTGCCATTCGAACGAAAAGTCATGGACTCTTGACTAAAGGCGTGATTTTGCTTCATGAAAACGCGCGGCCACACACAGCACAGTTAACTAAAAAAAAAAAACACTTCAAAAAGTGGGGGTGGGAAATCCTTCCATATCCCCCCTTCAACTCCGACCTCGCCTTATCGAACTTCCATTTGTTTGGACCACTTAAAGAGGCTCTACGTTGGAAGCATTTTCAATCCAATGAAAAAGTTAAAACTCAGTACAAAATTGGCTTCGAGATCAACCCAAAGAATTTTATGCCAGAGGCATATACAAATTAGAAGAACGTTGGGACAACAAGTGTATAAAAATATTGCTGGGGACTATGTTGAAAAGTAGCTTTTGTATTGATTAAATAAATCGTTTTTAAGCTAAAGCGATTTGTCTCGTTGCTTATTGAATGACCCTCGCATAACATTGTTATTTAAACAGTAAATCGCCAATATTTGAATCAAATTTATGGTGATATTGTAATTTGTTACTTTCCGGGACGTTTGTAGTGGCGAAGGAATGAATGAATGAATTAAATCTTATAAATCACAATTAGAACCCCAGTCTTTGTGGAATGTATTCATTGAACTTCATGAGCGTTTTGCTGAAATAGTTTAATACAAACTGAGTTTTATTACGAAATAGATATTACGCGCAATACTAAATATTTGACTTTTCGTGATTTTCTCGAAAACGACTCTAAAGATTTTCTTTAAACATCGTAAACTAACTACACCCACAAACACCTATCACTTTTCTTTGTAACATATTTTCCTGGGGAAATTGATTTTTTGGGGGATTGTGGGGGAGCAGTAGTGTTAAGCATGATAGAAACGTATTAAACGATTTTCTGAAAAAAAAAAAAAAATGATTTTACAGGGGTATTGGAGGTCTGTCAGTTAAAAAACCCTAGCCTATGGCGCAACAGTCCATGAAGGGCCAAGGCTTGCCAGACGGCGATTTGAATAGGGAGGCGTGTGGTAAGCACGCCGCAGTTCCCACGCCGTTTAGTTCCGACTTTCGCTACATAGGGCGCTACTAACTGTAGCTTCCCACTTTTTATCACGATGCTGGGTCAAACACCGACATGGCCCTCACGGAAATCGAACCATGAATTCTCGCAAGAAAGGCGAGTGCGCTAGCCACTAGATCAACGCGTGAGGACATATAGGTGGTAGGACCGTAAATTATACTGAAGTGGTTTTTTTTTAGAGGAATGATTAAGGTTGTAGACATTGCAGTAAAATCTTGCTTTCAGATTGATTTTGACTGAAACTTACACATATTTCAGATGCTTTAGTGGGTACGTCAGCCAAATTTAATTGTGTATCCTGCGATTTTTCGTATTGTAAGATAATTTTGTAATCGAACCCTGAATTTTTGCACGAAAGGCGAATGCACTGGAAACCGTACAAGACCAACGCGTGAGAACGGTCTGTCATTTTGTTTAAATTTAAATTTGCACAAGCTTTCTTGGTTTTGACATAGATCGCACCACATAAGGCCACCACTATTTTTTTAACTAGCCCAATCAAACATTGTTTCGTTACAATTTTAAATAATTTTTTTTTTTTTTTTTTTTATTAAATCGTATTAATTAGAGTAAGAGAAAGTTGTGTGAATGTTTGGGAAATTTACAAGATCACAATCTTGCCTATTACAGCAGTAAGAGAAAGCAATTAATATAGAAATAATAATAATAATTAAAAAAACAAAAAAGGATCAGTTGAACATGCATGATAATTCATTGCACAAATCGTATTCATCTATTAAGTTAGCAACAGAATATAACATAGATGACGGGAGAATTGAACCAGATATTACACATATTTCATATAACTATTGCACACAATAATTCATATATACATATACATATATATACAATATTACATAAGATAATGTCTTGGTGACACATGTGTACAATACGACTATTTTACCTTCATTTATATGCTAACTAATTCCATTTGGAAGATGTTATTCAATGATTAAAATATCTTCATTTTACTATATAACAAAATTAATTTTCTTAAAATAAATCATTTATTCTATATAACATTGGTTTATTCAGCATTATTTAAATCAGATTTAATAATAATAATAATAATTGTGATATTTTGCAATTTATTACTTTCCAGGATGTTTTAGTGGTGAATGAATGAATTAAATCTTATAAATGGCAACTAGGACACCCAGGTTTTTTGATGAATGTGTTCATTGATCTTTAGCTCAAATTGTTTATAATACAAACTAAGTCTTTATTATGAAATGTATATTATCCTGAATATTAAACATTTATTTATAACACGTTATCTTGATATAAATCGTTGTCTCCAATCTATTATCGTTGTCCTTTTGTAAAACAGTAAAAAGTAAATTTGCCTTAATTAAGTTTCTAAATAAATATAATTTGATCGTACTTTCAAGGTCAATGCAAATACTTTATCCTTAATCCTAGTTAAAAACAAAATATTGTGTTCGTGACAAATTTTTTGAAAATTGATTTTTTCCCCGGAAGGGGAAAAATAATGATTTGAGGTCACCTGAGTACGGAAAAAATAACTCAAAGACGAAAAAAAAAAACAACAAGAGGTAGAGCCTAAACTCGGTATACCGTTTAGTTATTACCCACACCCCTTGAACGAGAAGATTTTTCTGGCAAAATTTATCAACTGGAAAATGTTACGAGTTTTACTGAATGTTTTATTCAGTTTTTTTTTTTGCGATTTTCTCCAAAAATGGTTGTAACGATATCTTTTTAAACTTCATAGTTACTATTGTAATGTATTTGGTTAAGTGTAGTTTGTGTTGTAATGTAGTAGTGTGTGTGGGGCGTGAGCGTTGTTGAAAGGGCTGTAATGTTTTGGGTGTGATGTGTGTGCATTTGTAGTAGCTGGTTGTGTAGCACGAGCGATTTTGTATAAAGGGCTTGTAAGTATGTAAGTTTAAAAGAGAATTGAAGTATTAAGAAATAATCAAGAGAGTACCACTGGTTTTAAAATAAATATATTATTATTTTCTAAACAAATTTAAGCACATTACAATATCACAATTATAAATCAGAAGTACTTATATCTAGAATAAAGGCAAATATGTATCATTGGCACTGAGCGATTCCTGAAGTGTTCTGTTCTGGCTTTGGAAGCAGAATTGCGACTGTCTTGTTTGGTGGCTGAAGTCTGACTATATGTTGGAAGGTAGAGTACAGCCTGTTCGAAGGAATGCTCTCTAACAAAGCAGTTGGCCAAGTCGCATTGTATTAAATTTTGTGCCTTTGTTTCCCTACTAGCAATGACCCCAATTTACAGTACCTGACTCTAAAATACACTATTTTTGAAGGTAAATTCACAGCACTAAGATAATTATAAAATATTAACAAAATACAATTCTGGATACTATAAAATATTTTAAACTCTAAACTATTTATTTTCATTGGTTTCTTCCACTACAGGGCTTATGAGTTTTTAAGATTTAGAGAAGATATGTTTAAGATATAATGAAAAAGTCACCACTTATTTGAATTATTGAATAATGTGAATAACAATTACAAGTTAATTGTACATAATAATGAAATAAGCTAGATTGATTTAAAATACAAAATATTAACTTTAACACTTCTTGGCATACTGAAATTAAAATGAGAGAGTGACGTTCACTGAATGCAACGAATGTTACTCTGGGTAAATGCTGAAATAATATTGGTAAAAGAATGCTTGTCTTGGTAGTTAAAATTCTGCCCTTTATATTTGATTTCTAGAAGGGGGTTAAAAGACAAAGAGTGGCCGAGTTCTCCGACCTCTCTTGTGACGATGTCTTGTACCTGTATTTTTACCCTTCTGCCAGCCAACTTACAAAATTTCCTTTAAAAACTGATTTTATTTTTAAATATAAATCTATTTCAATTTATTTCTATTTTTCCATTTGCTTCTTCCATTACATACATAAATACCTAACATTTTTATTTGAAATATTTTGTCGGTGTTTTTTTTTTTTTTTGGCAGCTCTGGGGATACAATAACTTAAGGTTTCTGAGGAATTTGTATCAAAACATTTCAAATGTTATTTGGTTTTGTTCAGTGTTATTGGCCATTGTCTTCTGGACTATAATGTAAATACATTCATGCGAATCCGGACATTAGTACTAATCAACATATACCTCTATATTTACGTCAGGGATAACTGAATACAAATTTGGGAGTTTAAAGAAAATTTAACATTGTTATAATTAACTACAGTAAGAGAAAGTTCTTGTTCGCGTTTTTTACGGATTTCTTCACGGAACATTATCGACTCAGAGGAAACTCTGATGAAACTGGGTTTGAACAGAGACAACCGCTTGCAGATTCTGTGGGGAGATTGAGGAAGCCCGTCAGGTTATTAGGATTCCTTAGAGATCTTAACCTGATGGAGGTCTTGTAGGCGGTGTTCGCTTGGGACATCTGTTTGGGTGCTGTGGGCAGCATGCAGCACCCAGGGACCATAGCACAATAGATCGTAAGGTAGCAGTGCATTGCCCTCCCCCTCCTCCAAAAAAAGAAAGGAAATTCATTGGGTGCGCTTCACACCAGATTTTTTTTTGTTTTTGTTTTCCGCTGTGCGGAAACGTGAAGTGCTCCAACAATGCTGACCAATACACAGATAAATATTCTCTGAAGTGTGGGATCTGAATATTAGACTGAATAGTAAACAGTATTAAACGAATTTCTTGGGCTTAAGAGTGATTTCAAGACGTAAAAAATTGGCCGAATGTCTGTTCATCATTGTGTCAAAGAACTAGACTTAAATCTAGTCGCATTGAATTTTGGAAAAACTTTGAGAATGCTTTCATACTTTGGTATTAAAAAAGCCAAAGAGGCCGAATGATTTTATTTATTTATTTGATTCATGTCGGTAGAAAAGCAATATAAAACTGATTGTATTGTTAAACAAAGCAATTGTATTTTACTGGGTGCACTTGACAAGGTAATTGATTAGTCATTACTTTCTATATATATATATATATATATATATTAAATTTTATATATATAACAATAAAATGAAAACGTATTTTCCTCTTTATTTATTAGAAATTTATTCAAATATGATTACAGATGTAAAGGCAAATATACGTAGTAAGGTTCTATAGGAGTGATGAGCATGTGCAAAAAGGTGATATACTGAATGAACTGTAATGGTTGGATAGTATGGATAGATAGATAGGAGTGCTCTTGTGTAAGAAGTGCTTTAGTCCTGAAGTATCGTTCTGTTGAATAGGTTTCACTAAGTCAGATCGACTTTTTGAAAGGTTTTTTTTTTTCCCTTTGCATAAGGTTTGTATACTTATAGAGGCTTAGCTGATTAACGCTAAAAGAAGATTTACTAACTTTTAAACAGAATCACAAATTCAATATTTTTTCTTTTTTTTAGATTTATTTGATTTTTAAACAATTCAATAGTATTTTTTTCCTAACTGGTATACAGTATATGAAAAACATTCAGATTGCTTTGATTTTAATCCATAATTTCTTTACCACTTTAAGAGAAAATATTGAGAAAGTGGTCAGATTTTTTTGAATTTTTGATTTTACATTATAAATAAATCCATTTGGGATTAGAAAAGGGTATAAAATTAATTATCAATGAATTCTTAAGTAAATAATATAATATTTGTTTTAAATAATGAAATGAAAATTAATTAGAATAGGGTCAGCCATCCTGGGTAACTTTTTTGGTCCAGATCAAATTTTATAAATCAAACAAATGGCATCATCATTGTTTTCGTCGGCCAGTTCCCTCAAAAAAAAAAAAAAATTCATAATTGAATAATAAACACAATGTAAATTATAATTGGTACCATATAAATTCTCGTAATTGGTAGTAGTGTTGCATATTGGTGAGGTAAAATACAAAAACATACTTTTATAAAAAATTAAAATGAAAAATTAGACCCTTTAATTCAGAAAAAAAAACCTATGGCAAGCATTTTTCCATTTTACACCCGAAGAACCCAAACGACATTTACTAAAATAAATTTTGACAGTTAATTACTCGCTTCTGTAAGAGGGGTGTATCATATTTTTTACTTTCTCTTACTCCATTAAAAGGAACTATTGTAATCGTGTCAAATTTTCGATATCGAGTTTTCACCGGAAATATCCGTTTTGAGGGTCTTCTGAAACCAAAAAAGTGTTTTTTAGAAAATGGTCTGTGTATATGTGTATTTAACAGCATAGCTCAAAAACGAAAAATCGTAGAAAGTTCAAACTTGATATTCCGTTTATATAACACCGTATGATCCGACAGTAGTTCAGCCATAACCGGAAAAAATTCCACAACCGGAAGTAGTACTTTACTTAATGTTTTTTTTTTTACTTTTTTGCGAAAATTAGTAAACCCGGAAGCGAGCTTTACTGAACATTTTTTTCAGTTTTCGACGAACTCCGCCGAATTTCAATAAATTTGGTACACAAACTTTTGTCATTACAATTTTGAAAACTGGAGTAAGAGAAAGTTGTATGAGTATATCACACCAGATTTTTTTTTTCTTTCTTTTTCCTTCGCCATGACTTCGGTAATCCAAGCCATTCTACGTCGCGCAGCCCCATTATAAAAAGGCTGCGCTGGCGAATGATGTTGTTCGTTTAGTTGGATATCTAGGGGGCCCGTGAGAACAATCTTGGACACGAACAACTTCACCCCCCTCGGGGGGAATTCTATCCTGATCCTTTCCCCTTGCAGGGTTGCCTGTAAGAATCCTGGATTATTGAACTCCTGTACTTGAGGCAATGGACAGGAATCAGTAGATGGAATCTGTAGATCCATCGGGCGAGCGATCAGTCACGCTAGTTCATTAGAGTACTGAACTACGGGTGCAAGCACCATTTCCAAGCCAATTACTTGCAATTGAGGTTGAATTCGTAGTGGCCGTAATTTAAAGCGGCGTTTACACGATCAATAGTATTGACAATACTTTAGAGTATTGACAATAATATTGATCGTGTAAAGTGTTAAAAAAGTATTGATGGTCGGTATTGACAAGAGTATTGATGAAATTCAGATTTTCTATCAATACTGAGAATTGGAGGGGATATCGACAATATTATTGGTTTAGGTGCGGGGCCAATATTTCCGCCATTAGTCAGTTCAATAGTTTTATCCAACGTTGCAACTTACCGGTAAAAAAAAAAGCGATACTATTCTTATTGGTTAGGTTAGGTGCACCAGTTGCATTTGAATGATTGTTATAGAGGTATCTAAGTGTTAAGGCTAATCTTTCCTTAACACTTATGGTTTCTCTCATATTATTTTTTTGTTTTTTCAAAAATGGTTCAACCATCTTCAACAATTTGTTGAAGGTAGGTTCATCCATTCTGAAGTAGTTTATGAAATCAGCAGTGTCGCTGACGCTTATTTCATTTAGAAGCACTAAATGTGAATATTGTTCCCTCTTCTTTAACCATTCCTTCATCCACAGTTTTCGTTTCACTTTACGCTTAGTGCCAAGCGCCAAAATAATGGCTAAGCAAGCTTTATCACGATTATTCATGTTTTATAGGTTAACAAAAAAACAACTAGACTGATGGAGTATAAACACGTAAATACACTCTCCTAGTGGCAGAAATAGTAACTAGTATTGTCAATAATATTGATCGTGTAAAGTAATGAAATATTGATAGTGGTTAGTATGAGTATTGATGGAAATATTGTCAATACTGGTATTGACAATAATATTGATCGTGTAAACGCCGCTTAAGCAACAACCCCAGTGACCGAGGTCATGAGTTTAGCGGGAGAGGATTCGCAATATAAATTAAACTCCGGTGCCAGCCCATAGAGCTGGAAGCGCATTTGCTGGGTGTGCGCGGTTCACCAGAGCCGCTAGGGGGTGCCTTCCCTAGCTTCTGGGAGTGAAGTGTGACTACTTTGTGGCATTATTTTGCGCGCTGGTTGGGCATATCTCAACCTGCCCTTAAATGGGTCAAGCGAGGGTGGTCTCTTGCAAAGGGGGACTGGTAAACCCGAAAGGTAGGCACGGTCCTAAAACTACCAAGAGGAAAGGGGTATCATGAGAAGAATGTCTATAAGATTGATGAATTAACGTGTACAAATAATTGATGATAATCAACTGCTATCCTCCTCTTGCAATGTATCAAATATATTATTCTGATTCTAATAATGTTAGTGTCTCATATCTTAGTCAACAACTGATCAAGGTTTTGTGGTATCTGTTGAAATTACTTTTTATGACAATGAAAACAAACTATTTTTTATATAAAACAAATTTTTTTTTTTATTTTTTTTTTGCCATTTACTATCTACAAAACAATGCAATCAGTAAATCCGATGAATGATGCTGTGGACGTGATTGGCTGGAGGAGAGAAGCTGCCCACTGGCAACACTCCCGCTTGAGTTGGTTATCAATCCCTGAGATGGTCGCGGGGCCAGCAACGCCTCAGCCGCCGTGGGGGGTTGTCCGGAATAGCTATGGAGGCGAGATTTTGGATTAGAGGATTAGAGCGTAGAGAAAGAGAGTTATGGAATTTTCGGTATTTACTTTTAGCTGTTTCAGTCACGTAGGGTATGTTGAGATCTTTATGAAGAGAAGAGTTTGAAACGTAGAATGGAGCATCTGTAATTTGACGGAGAATTTTTGATTGAAAGGCCTGGATTTTTTGTGAGTTTTAGCGTTTGGTTGAACCCCACAGTTCAAGTCCATAAGTCCACATTGGTTTAAGTATGGTGTTGTATAATAGTCGTTTATGTTCTATTGGAAGTTTCGACCGTCTGCCAATTAGTCTTAGTAACAGTTTATTCCGTTTGTTGAGTTCCAGTCTTTTTAGTTTAGTATGTGGGTTCCATGTTAGTCGTTTGTCGATATACATCCCAAGGTAGCGAACTAAATTTGCAGGAGAAAGAGGTACAGAGTTAAAGCTGACTGGTGGAGAAGTACGGCGTCGCAGAGTAAAAGTGATGTGTTGACACTTCTGAGGGTTAAATTTTAATCGCCATTTTTTGGCCCAAGGTTCAAGTATGTCTAAGTGTGTCTGTAAGTGAGTGGAAGCTGTTACAGGGTCGGAACTGGAAGCAAGAATGGCGGTGTCGTCAGCGTAAGTGCATAGTATTGTGTTAGTGTGAGTCGGTATGTCTGCTGTATATACAGTATAGAGAAGAGGACCAAGTATACTACCTTGAGGGACGCCGGCTAGAGCAGGAGAGTAATCAGTAGTGGCAGAGCCACAACTAACCTGAAAGAAACTGTCTGTAAGATAAGATTTCATAATTTTAAACAAATTTAGAATTAAATGAAAGTTCTTATTGATATTCAATTATATAAATTAAAACTACACAAAAATGTGTTTTAACATTAAAATAATATTTCTAATCTATATAAACCAATATATTTAATAGTACGAAGGACATTTTATGTTTAATACGAAAGTTTTGGTTGAACTGAGCAAAGTTGGGAGAAACAGGCGGAGGAATCCTTACAAAAATAATAAAAAAAAGGGACATACAATTCTACTGAATTGTGTATTAGATTCCTGTACGTCCTGCCTTAAAACTGGCAAACAGGCCACATATTCCTCCATAATAGAGATTATATCATTTGTATTCTTGCCTCGATGGCATTTTTCGCCATTCAAAAAGAACCTAAGTCTCTCTCATTTCTTTTTATTTCTATCTCACTCTTTTTCTTTTTTTTTCTCTTTTTAAAAATTCTGCCTACTCTATAAAATAATATCTATATGAAACATGTCTTTCAAGTTCTTATCGTTATAATATTAATATTTTTCTGGCATACTAGCAGAACGTTTTAACATAACTTTAAATATACATTAATATTGTATATCCACATTGTTTTGGTTATTACATACGGGACTATAAAACAGTTTTCCTTAAATGTAGCATTAAGAAAATGTAAAGTTTTTTTTTATTTTTACGCACAGAAGAAAACAACTCTTAAAAATTAAAATTAAATTAAAAAAAAAAAAATCTGGTATGAAACACTCACACAACTTTAAAGTGAATGTCCAGTTATCAAAAACTGTAAACTGAAAAATTTTGGAATACTTAGTATACCAAATTTAATGAAATTCGTCGTTGGAGTTCGTCAAAAACTGAAAAAAAAAAAACTGTTGAGTAAAAGCGCACTTCCGGTTTACTAATTTTTTTTGAAACTTGGAATTTTGGCCATCTATTTATTTCTAATTAATTTTGTTTGGATGATAGAATTGTATTATTATCAACTATGATAGCACTTTAGAGAAAAACATAACCCTACCCCTTCCCATAAAAGCTCCCTTAAATGCCTTTACCAGGAGAAATGTTTCAAATAAAAGTTATAGCTCTTTATGTGTATAAAACGCATTTCTAATTTAAAGAAAATCGTTAGAGTCGTTTTCAAAGAAAATACTAGAAAACTGAAAAATATATTTCAATAAAAACGTACTTCCGGTCATCTGATTTTTTTTTTTTTTTCAACACTCGGAATTTCAACAACATATTTAATTTTATTTAATATTATTTAGATGATAGAATTGTATATAGTAAACTGAAATAGCATTTTAAATGAAAAACCTAACCTTACCCACTCTCCCAAAACTGCCTTTAAATGAATTTTTCCTGGAGAAATGTTTCAAAAAAAATCGTCGGAGCCATTTTTGAGAAAATCGCGAAAAAGTAAAAAAACCCACTAGTAAAGTGATATTTCCGGTTGAGGAATTTTGACAGATGACCCAATGTCCGGATCCCATGGTGATACCTAAACAGAATATCAAGTTTGAACTATCTATGATTTTTCTTATGTGAGCTATGCTGTTCATTAGCTAATTTCCGGAGTGTAAACTCTGTATCGAAAATTTGACACGATTACAATACTTCCTCTTACTAGAAGTAAGAGAAAGTAATAAAAAAAAAAAAAAATTCAAAACAGAAGAAAACAACTCTTAAAAATCAAAAAATCAAAAATCAAATTTAAAAAAAAAAAATTAAATAGTTAAGGTTTGAGAAAGATGGTGTAATTGAAAGACAGAGTCAAATGAAATCCATAACTTTAGGGTTCACACACCGACTGGACAAAATAGATATTTTTCTCTAATATGCTCATTACTTTTTTGTGAATTGTTAGCGCATTAAAGTTAATTAGTAACTAACCCAAGTGGGCTATTATTTTAACTTTTTTTCGTAATTTTAAATAATTTTCAAATGGGCCGAAAGTGCTCCTACAGTAGCGTTAATAGTGGAATTAAGGAGAAAATTTAAATCTACACTTAACTAAATGGTTTTTCAAGAGGTTGTACAATATTATTTTGTAATTAAATATAGTTATGAGGTACATTTTCATCAAATTGTAGTAATTTTTGGCCGTTAGAAGTGATCAGGTTTATCTAATTGTTGGCTTATCGACCAGGAAGTTTACAAAAAAAAAAACACCAAATAATTTTAAAGTGTTTTCTATTTAAAAACCCGACGTTTCGGCAAACATTGTTTGCCTTCTTCACGGGCTCTCTTAAAGTAAGAGAAATTTGGTGAAAATTTTGTTATAACATCTTCGATTATATTTATTAACTCATAACTTTAGATATAATCAAAGATTTTATAACAAGATTTCCAAACTTCTTTTACTTTAAGAAAGCCCCTGAAGAAGGCAAACAATGTTTGCCGAAATGTCGGGTTTTTAAATAAAAAAAAAAAAACACTTTAAAATTATTTGGTGTGCTTTGGAAACTTCCTGCTCGATAAGCCAACAATTAGATGTACACCTGATCACATTTTTATTTAGTAAGAGTTAGTCGAAACCTATAGTTACCTATAGGATTATTTTTAATTGAATATAACCATTTAATGTGAAGAGGACTTATTACTTGCTAATTCTATATCTCAGAATGAACATTTTGCCTGTTTGCATGCGGGTAAAAAATCAGCCTGATATTTTATTTTCAATTTTTAATTTTGTATGTACCCTTGAGGTGTCGTGTTGAACAAATCAATTCGGGATAGGTGCAAAGGTAGTCAAAGAATAGATTTTAAAAAAATGACATTTTAGGCTCATTCAATTTCCTCAAATTACCGGGCATTAAATAACTCTTCACCATGGCTTCATACAATTCATGCAAGTGTTAGATGTAAAACATTTCGTGCTATATTTACTAATATACATAACCGTTAAACCGTTGACCATAAGATGGGGCTGAAACTGTAAAAAGCATAATCATTATTAAAAAAAACAAAATGCAGAGGAGGGATTAGCTGAGTGGTTAGCGCGTTGGACTCCCACGCGGAGATTCTGGGTTCGAGTGCAGTGCTACCCTTAGATTTTTTTTCTGCCTAGGAGCCTGTAATGTATTAGTGTGATGATGTGTTTGTAGAAGTGGTAGTGTGTAGCACGAGCGTTTTAGTGAAGAGGGCTTGTATGTTGGAGATAGAAGTATTAAGAATAATTAAGAAATCACCATTGTTAACAATAAATATATTCTGTTAAAATAATAATAACAAGTTATTTGATATTATAAACTTATTTAATTTATTGTGAAACTGGCACAGATATTTAGAGATCGATTCCTGAAGTAGTGTTCCAATGTTTCCACCTTGATATTTAGCACAAGTCTGTCTTTAAAAGAATCGCTTCTCTTTGTTCCTTCTCCCCTGTGAGGAGAAGGGGTAGTACAATGCCAGTAACTGGACTTCTTCTACCTGGCTTGCCCTTTTGCAAGGATATGTCACATATTTTGATAATTTTGATTTATTTATAAATTAATATATTTTAATGTGTTGCATCCATCACAAGCCTCTACAGCTCAATGTTCGGTGATGGACAGTGTTGTCTGTAGCGAGAGAACACTGTCCGGAGGCCGGCAGTGCACTGAGAAAGCTCCGGGCGCTAATGACCATAGATGTTGAAGCACCTTAAATTAAAACAAAAAACAAAAAAAATTGTGTCATCTTAATTGAAACAAATTAATTAAATATATATGTTTAATGGTTTCTTTGTTTTCAGGTGATAAACTTTGATTCACCAAGAGGTGGAGTGAGCCTGGTGACAGAAAAGGGCACAATTACTACGTCACGGCTGTTACTACAAAAAGCTGTACCTCCAGATTCTGGTGTTTACACATGTGCCCCGTCCAATGCTAATACGGCTACCATAAGGGTCCATATACTAAATGGTAACTTTACTATTCCTAAAAATTATTATAAACTAAAGATAACTGTTTTTTTAGTTTAGTAAATATAGTGTTTGTTTTGTATTAAATTAGCCTTATTAGATAAGACATAATAATAACAATTTAATACAGGGTTGAACATTAAACTATAACAGTAAACATCATTTTTTTTATATACATTACCAATCTAGTTTACTGAAATTTGAATAATTATCATAGGTGTAAATTTTCTCAAATAATAGCTCCGAATAAAATTTATGGGCATATAATATATGTTTAGTTAGTCTGCGAAATGTAAAGTCAGGCGTTATCAAAAAAATGTAAAAAAGTCTTTCAAGTGCTCACTTTCAGTTACACATTTTGACTGAAACGGTAATAACAAAACTAAAGTTCTAATTGGTATATTTCCGCTTTCTGCGATTTTTTTTTTTTGTGTTTGAGGTATTTTCTTCACATATGCATAAAACATATATATATATATATATATTCAAGCACACACACACACACACACAGACCATTCACTAAAAATTTCGCAACATTATCGGATGCAATCCTAGTGAGAAATATATAGTAACTGCAAGAAATTTAAGATATATTGCTGATATAATTAAAAACCCTATGGCGTAACAGCCCATGAAGGGCCAGGGTATTGACAGATAGGGCGATTTGAATAGGGATGGCATTGGTAAGCATGCCGCAGTTCCCACGCCGTTTAGTTCCGGCCTTCGCTACCTAGGGCGCTACTAACTGTAGCTTCCCACTTTTTTATCACGATGCTGGGTCAAACACCGTCACTGTCCTCACGGGAATCGAACCATGAATTCTTGCACGAAAGGCGAGTGCGCTAGCCACTAGACCAACGCGTGAAGTGAAATAATAAATTCATAATATAATTTACGTTGACTAAAAGTGGAATTTGCAATTGTATATTATATTTTTGATATCGATCTTTCCAATCATTATATTCTTAGCACAATGAGATTGGATTAGATAAATTAGCAAATATAATTACATTTTATATTAGTAATCAAAATGGTTTCTTTATTTGTAAAACTAATCAGAGAATATTAAAAAATATATTCTAACATGTTTTTATGAGTTGTTATGTATATTTCCAATTTTCAATTAAATATTAATGAAATAATGTATTTTTTTTTTTGCAACCTATTATTATTGTTACAATTAAAAAACTAAAAATAGTAGTAATTACTAGTAATTATACTTTTAATCACCAGCGAGAGGAAATAAGTGAAGAGTGGGGCAAGTACTTTTTACATACTAATTATAAAGTTAATTGCGACAAATAAGCGGATAATTAGGTAACAGAAATACAAAAGACTATTACATAGCACATTCAACCTGATTTTATCTCTATTTATAAAAAAAATAATTTAACCATAAATTATATTTCAGAAAATATAATAAAATATTGGTTAACATTAACATTTATGTTCTATAATCTTTCCGAAATAACCTTCCTCTTTTCATTAGAAAAACATTCTTTAAGCTGATTATTAATATTCGACTGTAGAGTGCGATTAAACTCTTAAACTATGTAAAGTCCCTCTGGGCTCCTATAGCTATCCCAAAGAACAGTAACAACGAACCGATTCTAATCCACCTAAGTTTCACAATGGCCCAAACAAATCGGACAATAACCCTAAGTAGAAAATAGTCCTTCCACAAACATTTTATATGGAACAAAGGTCCTGAACGTAATCTCCACCCAGCTCAAACAGCTGTCTGCCATTAAATGGATGGGTGTTTCTTTCTTTTTTTAACGAAGTGTACAAAAAAGGGGGCCGGGCATGAGTCAAGATTATGTAGAGATTTCTGCTTAAATCGCATTGCGCTTTAAGAAATCCAACCAGTTGTCTGAGAGTGGTCCGCATTCTTTTATATTACTTCACAACAACGTGCTTTTATTTATATATATATATTGGGGGGACCGGGGATTAATGTTTTTGTTTGCATTAAATTCAAACAGATCAATTTTTAACAAGCTTTTTTATTTTAATCAATGACGTAATCACTAATTTTTTTCCATCTCTAATGTGCAAATTTTCAATGCCGGATCGATAAAAATCAATTGGTTTTTTTTAGCAAAATTAGTAAAACTAATTCCAAGTTCGCGCTTGATGCTTATTTTGAAGTTAACTATGAACTTAGCAGTATGAACTGCTCTGCACAAATCTCAAGAAAGAATATTATCAGTCCCTCTGTGATAGATTTGCTAATGCCTCTGACTCTAAGCAATTCTGGAATTTAGTTAATCGTTTTCATCGAAAGAATTTTGAATTCTACAGATTTGCTCCTACCTGCTTTATTGACAGATTATTATCCTTCTTTAATTATATATACGAATCCGAGGCTTTACCTCATTCCTTCGGCCATTCTCTAATTTTTCCCTTGTTTAAAAATGGCGATGTTAACGAAGTCAATAAATATAGGGGCATCTCCTGCCTTAATGCTCTGGTCAAGATCTTCATTGCTCTGTTACTTCATCGCTTGGAACAATTTGTTAAAGACAACGACCTGCTAAGTGAATTTCAGGCCGGTTTTCGGCGCGGCTACTCCGCCATTGATAAAATTTTTGTGTTGCAAAATATAATTCTGAGAAAGAAAGGTAAAAAATTTACTGTTTTTTTATCGATTTAAAATCGGCATTCGACACTGTAGAGTAGACCATTCCTCATTGTTCCTAAAGCTCTTCAATCTAGGTGTATCATGGAAGTTTATGAACATTCTGAAAGCATATTATTCACTAGGAATATCGTCAGTACATTGTATAGATGGAATGTCCGAACCTATCCGGGTAGGAGCCGGTGTGAGGCAGGGCTGTTTATTGAGCCCCATTCTTTTTTCACTTTTTGTAGACGATCTTCCGGCTCTGTTGGAGGGTGGTGTTCTTATCGGGGGTACCAAAATAAAAACCCTTCTACCCGGCATTGACACCCCATGACATTAAACCCCATTTCCTTGCAGAGAAATATTAATATTCTGAAAACTTATTGTGTCCAATGGAACCTTTCGGTCAATTTAGAAAAATCCAAAATAATGATATTTCGAAAAGAAGGCAGATGAGCGGCTTCAGAAAAGAGGTTCTACAAAAAGTCCCGGATAGAGGTAGTGACCCGCTATAAGTACTCGGGTATCATTCTAACTCCGCATATGTCCCTGGTCCCCAACCTCGAAAATAAAGTGTCGATAGCTAAGCTCGGTTTAAACCGGGTTTGGTTTAACTTTATTCTTAATAAGAACGTTCCTCTTGACGCCAAATATAGGATTTTCAAGAGTGTGTCACGAGCAGTTCTTTCATATGGTGCTCAATCTTGGGGGTTTCAACGTTATGAAATCCTTGAACCCATCTTTTAAATGTTCAAAGATTTTTCTTAAAAAAATTATTCTTTCTTCCCTCTCCAACGCCTAAATATGTACTATCGATTGAGTGTGCTCTTGAACCGTTAGAGACTTTCACCCTTGCTCTACACTTCATATACTGCCTCAGAACCCTAGCTCTTGACAATCATCGCCTCCGAAAATTGTTGCAACTGAAATTATTCAGAAGAAACTGTTTTGGTTTAAACACTGGCTTTCGATAGCACGTGATTTTTCCAGCAACCTATCTTGCATTCTTAACGATCGTGATAAATGGAGTGATCAACTTTCGAACTTATTTAATAAAATAGATCCGTTCGCATCGAAGAGTCATTTTGTCGTGCAGGGAATTCTGATCGCTTTCTTTTGTATAAAACTTTAATCACTGACCATAAGTCATTTGTAACATTGTCCGTATTTAATAACCTCAGACTCTCAGAGATATGCTGGTTGTTGAAACTAAGAGCAGAACTGTTATACCTGAATTATACCCCTTGTTTGGAGAAAGATTCCGAACGAGAAATGTGTCCTCTCTGTAACTGCCAAGTACGGGAGGATTTGTTTCATTTCTTGGCAGAATGTCCTGCATTACTGGATGTGCGGCTCCTCCATCTCGGCAAATGTTCACTTTCCGGAGGAGAAATTATTGTTTACCTATGCGGACAACGGCCTTGTCATCATCCTTTAATTGCTTATGCTCGCCACGCTTGGAGAGTTAGGCACTTCAGGATCTCAGATTCTTTAGGTTAGTTTTTCAGTTTTTTATTGTAATTTATAAAACTACGTTTGATTTATTTAACCATTAGTTGTGTTAATACTTTTATTTACTTTGCTATCTTATTCCAGTTCTGTCTTAGTTCTAGGGTAATTCTTGCTGTTTTTCATCATTTTTCTTTTTTGTATTATTTTCTGTTTTTCTGTTATGGCTGTAAACTCTAGCAGACGGCTCTTTGCCATGCTTCTGTACTCAAGTATTATATCATCTACTGTATTATTTTTAAAATAAAGTACTTATAATAATAATAGCAAAATATATGGAGATAGCATTTTGGACATCATCAAAATTTTCAATTTTTTTGCCACTTAGAAAATGATGTAGCGATCGGAATAAATGGAAATCCGATGGCACAATATCGGACGAGTATGGTGAGTGAGGCAATACCTTCCACCCCAATTCATTAATTTTTTCCAGGGTTCGTCTTGCGCAGTGCGGTCTTGCATTATCGTGTTTTGCAGAATAACGCCTTTTCTGTTGACAATCGCTGGGCATTTTCAATTAAAGATTGATTTATTCCATTCAATTGTTCACAGTAAAGGTCTGCATTCACAGTTTGTCCAGGTTTCAGCACTTCAAAATGATGAATGAAGTGCATGATGAATGAATTACCCCGCGAATACGCTACCAAACGCACAAAAGTGCCTTTTTGGAGTGTGAACCTGGCTTAGTTGTACTTCGTGGCATTTCTTTCGGAGAGAGCCACTGTCTTTTGCGTTTTGGATTATCATAGAGAACCCATTTTTCATGTCCGGTTGTCAAGCGATCCAAAAACGCTTCTGTGTTGTGCCGCTGAAGCAATAAGTTGCATGTGGTGGACCGGTTAGCTTTGTTTTCTTCGTACAGATTATGCGGGATCCAAACACCTGCTCTGCTTATTTTACCAATCTGCTGTAAATGCTCTTGAATGGTCGACCAAGGTTGGTTAAGAGAGTTTGACAGTTCTTCGATTGTCTGACACGTGCCCACTTCCGCCCTTAACATGTCATTGTCTAAAGTTGTTGGTCTTCCTGATCGATACGAGTCGAAAAAGATCAAAATTACCAGATTTGAACTTAGGAAACCATCTTTGGCATTTACGAATATCTGATGCTCTTGGATAAACATCGCAAATGTTTTTGGTAGCAACTGTTGCGTTACTACCCTTGTGAAACTCAAGAAGCATACAGTGCCGGATATGTACCTCTTCTGGTATTTGGCTGGTCATTTCACTATAAATTGTAAAAAAAAAAAAGTTTAAGAATTAATTATTTACGAGTAAACAAGTCACTCTAATCTTAAAACGTCTTTGGCACAACTTTGAAGTACACAATGAGCTGATAAATGACAAAGGAATATCGGACAGAAACGACATTACTTTCCGGTCCTCCTAATATATTCGCATTAGTGCGGGAAAAACAAATAAATTTAAATAGCAAGAACATTTTATGCCTTATATTCTAATTAATTTGTTAAGTATGAAAATTCATCTTGGTTAGACTTGAACATGTTTGGTAGTTACAATTCAGTATTTACTAGTTGGGCGATTGGTCAAGAAACATACAAATATACATAATTTGAATCTAATTAATATACAGTAGATTCCATTTTATCGGGTCGTCAAGCAGTTGGGCACTCTTATACAACTAACTTTTGAAGAGCAAAAATTTGAATGCGATAACTTTCCACATCCATCTCTTTTGATTCTCTCTCAGCTACATCATCATCATTAGATGATCCCGGATGAGATTTATAGTTATAAATAACTATAAATAAAATAAATAAATTAGTAATCAATTAGTAGGTACATAAAATTAGTATAAATAATTAGCGCCTACTATACAAAGCTTCCAATTTGGTTGTCTGTCTGTCTATCTCTCTCCCCATCGCTCTCTCTCTCGCTTCATCTCTCTCTCCCCATCTCTCTCTCTCTCCATCTGTCTCTTCATCTCTCTTTCCCACCCTCCCTCTCTCCATCGCTCTCTCTCCCCATCCCTCCCTCTCCCCATCGGTCTCTCTCTCCCTCCCTCCCCCACGCTCTCCCATCGCTCTCTCTCCCATCTATCTCCCTCCGTCCTCTTCTATCTTCTCTCTCATTCATCTCTCTCTCTCCTCCCTCCCTCTCTCCATCGCGCTCTCTCTCTTTCTCTCTCTCCATCTCTCTTTCCATCTCTCTCTCCATCCCTTCCTCTCTCTCTCTTTCTCTCTCTACAGCTATCTCTTTATCTCTCTCTCTCTCTTTCTCTCTCTCTCTGATCTTATATCAAGTTGAGTTCACATCGTGTCCGTAAAAATTTTAATTTTTCTAGTAGTTATTCAGTGTTTTTTGTCTTATTTTTGTTACAGTATTGTGAATTCAAATATTGTCTACACTTTAAGCAGTTTGATTTGTGTTAAACTTGCGCCCGTTCGTAGTAATTTACGAAAATTAATTAAGTTAAATTTTATAAGAGAACAGTAAGGTGAGTCAGTTTGAATTTATTTCTTTTTGAACTTTGATCACTTGTGGTTACAGTTGAGAATCTTATCTTCTCTCTTTTGTTACAAACAAAACATTTTAAAGTACATCACTATGGCCAAATGTGGTAAATGTAACGTCGTTCTAACGCGCGCTACAAACATTTCACACGCACAATGTTCTAAATGTAAATTATTGTTTCATTTGGAGTGTGTTGGCCTCACGTCGGACGACTGGTCTACATTAAAAGAATTAAATAAAACGTGGATATGAGCTGCTTGTAATAAAGATATACGAGTTACTCGCAGTGATTTTACACCAACATCTCCTGTTGCCTCTAAATCGCCCTCTGTTAGTGATGTGTCTACATTAAAGGAGGTACTCATGGCAATTCAGAGTAATACCTCAGCTCTCAATAATTTGATTGAGAGTCAGAAAGTGCAAAATGCGGATATTTTGAAGTCATTAGATGCTTGTTATAGTTCCATACAAGAGAATACAACTACTATAAATACGTTAAAGACTAAAGTAGATTCTCTCATTGTTCAAGTAGAAGCGCTCAATAATGAGAAGAAGGTGCTTGAAAGCAAAGTGTCAGAATTACAGGTGACAGTTGAAGTGTTAAAACAGGCTTCAAGAGACAAAACCGTGGAAATCCACGGTATACCGTTGGTCCAAGGAGAGAGTGTGAATGACCTAGTAAATAAAATAGGTGCAGCTCTGGATGTTGACGTCAGAGAGGTAGATTTTGTTTATCGAGCAAGATCAAGTGCAAGTACTATCGATCCTCCACGACCACCACCCATAATAGCTACCTTCCTAAGACGGTGTACGAGAGACAACCTCATTGCTAAAAGAAAAGTTAAAAGGGATTTTTCCACTAGACACATTGGTTGGGCTACACAGGAGAACTACATCATCTACATCAACGAATCTCTAACCCCATACTTCAAGAAGCTGTATGGTGCGGCTCGGACTGCTAAAAAATTAAATATTATAAAGTATGTGTGGGTGAAAAATGGTAGGGTGCTTATTAGGAAAACTGATGGCGCACCTGTGATTTCCGTTTGTAAACCAGATGACATACCATCTCAGTGAGGCTTAATAACCGTTAAATGTTTTATGTGCATATATATTAATTTAATTTTCTTGCCATCTGGCTATTTGTTTTATTATACGTATTTTTATACAAAGTATTACAACTGCTTAAAATTACATCTTTTTAGTTACAGTATATTTTATTTTGACTGCATTATATTAAATTTATTCTTTATTATTATTACTTTATTTAATTCTGAATTTAAACTTACTGATTTATATTTTTGTACTTATTATACTGTTTATTTTTACATCTTACTGAAAAAACTATCACAATTATAATGATGGAAAATTCATTAGTGTATTACATTATAGTCAATCAAATATTAGTTTCACCTATTAATGAGTACTGTTACTTTTTTTCAAAACAATGTTATTATATTATAACTTTCTTTATAATATGTTAGATAATTTATTAGTGTGTCATGTTAACTGTCAATCATTGGTTACACATATTGATGAATTCCGTCACTTTTTCTCGAAACATTTTTATCA
Organism: Triatoma infestans; assembly: GCA_011037195.1. Lineage (NCBI taxonomy): Eukaryota > Metazoa > Arthropoda > Insecta > Hemiptera > Reduviidae > Triatoma > Triatoma infestans. The sequence goes on from JAAEAF010006601.1 coordinate 53,134, forward strand.
TATTATAGCTCTCTCAGAAACTTGGTTAAAACCTCATGTTAGTGACTCAGTGGTAAATTTATACAATTACAATCTTATCAGATGGGACCGCTTGGAGAAAGTGGGCGGTGGTGTTGGCCTGTTTGTTCATTATTCGCTGCATGCTAAAATATTAGCTACTTCTGCAGAGCAATACTGTTCTCGTCCAGAGATTCTTATTGTGGAAATTGCTTGGCATGCAGCTTCCAAATTATTATTTACTGTTTTATATCGGCCTCCTAAAATTGGATTTATTTCTGATTTTGAAAATATTTTTTTGCAATATAATCAGAATTATAAACATTTAATAATCGTGGGTGATTGGAACACTGATATGAATAGTGTTACATTTGATAGTAGTTATGTTAATAATTTCATACATGAGTGTAATTTATTTCTTGTTCCTTTCTATCCTACACATCACATCTTCCTCACACACTTGGTTGGATATCTTCATCGTTGATGACCCAGATAAAGTTGTGGAACATTCTCAGCTCCCGGTTTCCTTCCTCTCCAATCACGATTTAATTCAAATTAAGTATTCCTTTAAAGTTACTCGTCTACTCAGTAAAACAATTTATTTTAGAGATTTTAAACGTTTTGTTAGTGAAGAATACTTGACTGATCTTCAGGACTGTGACTGGATTTCATTTTATCAATCTTTAGATATAGACAATAAAGTATATCTCTTTAATAAATTTGTTCTTGAAACAATGAATAAACATGCTCCTCTTTGTGCTGCTAACATTAGGCGACCACCTGCACCTTGGTTAACAGATGAAATTCGTTGTTTAATGCGTGATCGTGATAAGTTACGTAAGGCTTTTATTAGAACACGTAATGATGCTCTGTATTAGAAACACAAAACAAAAAGAAATCAAGTACAAGATATAATTAAAATGGCTAAACGTACATTTTACTCGAGTACATTTTCTGGCACAAATGATTCCAAGGTGATTTGGAATGAATTAAGAAAACTCGGTTTAATTAAATCTCGATCACGACAGAGTAACATACCTTTTACTTGTGATGAAATTAACAAATACTTTGCCAGCTTTGTTCATAACAATATTGCCTGTGATCTCTATAAATGGGCTCATTCAAACACAAGTTTCACTTACGAGCAATTTTATTTTAAACATATAACACTTGATACTCTTCTAGCTAATCTCTTTTGCAGCAAATCTAACGCTAAGGGTACTGATGGAATTCCTATAGACTTCCTAAAAAAATCAATGCCTGTTATTATAGCTCCGTTATTGGAGCTTTATAATTTTTCTTTAACATACTCAATATATCCGCAATATGGAAACAATCTCATATTCGTCCTCTCCCCAAAATTAAACTTCCTTCCTCTTTGAACGACCTGAGACCTATATCCTTACTTCCTGCTGTTTCTAAGCCTTTAGAAAGGATTGTTTGCCAACAAATAAAAGAATATCTAAAAACTAATAATTTATTAAATCCATTCCAGTCTGGCTATCGGGAAGGTCACAGTACACAAACAGTACTGCTGAAAATAACAGATGATATTCGTTTGGACATTGACAAAAGAATGGTGACTATTCTAGTGCTTTTTGATTTCTGTAAAGCCTTTGAATCAGTCTGTCATTCACTTTTACTTCATAAATTAAAATTATTAAATTTTTCTGATTCTACTTTGTCGTGGTTTCAATCGTATCTTTGTAGTCGAAGGCAGTTAGTGATTGGTAGCAATGAGGAAAGATCTTCTTGGGAGTCTATTAATTCTGGAGTACCACAGGGTTCTGTTTTAGGGCCTCTTTTATTCTGTTTATATATTAATGATCTGCCTAGTGTAATAAAATACTGTAAACATAAGCTTTATGCGGATGATTTACAAATATTTTTGCACTGTCTGCCCTCTGAATTGGAGTCTCGTATTGCCAGAGTAAAGTCTGATGTGAATTCAATCCTTAGCTGGACAAAGTCAAATTTCATTATATTTAATATAACAAAATCAAAAGCAATGATAATTGGCAGTAGAAAATATATAAATACAATTAATTTAGACTACATTTCCAAAATTACTGTTAATAACATAAATATACCTTATGTTACGACTGCGAAATGTTTAGGTGTGACGATTTCTAATACCTTATCTTGGAATAGCCATGCTAGTAATATTTGCAATAGTATTTATAAATCTCTATACCAGCTAAAACTCCATAAAAATATGTTGCCTATATCTCTCCGTAAACAGCTAGTTTGTACTCTCATACTTCCTCATTTTGATTACTGCTGCCTGGTATATACTGATCTTACTGCGGAACTTAACACCAAACTCCATAGATCACTTAACTCCTGTATCCGTTTTATATTAAATATTAGGAAAGACGAACATATTACACCACATTACTTTACTTTAAACTGGCTTACTGTTGACTACCGTAGAAAATACTTTATGGGTAATTTCATATACCAATTGTTTAGGACACAGACTCCAAAATACTTATATGACATGTTTACACAAAAAGCTGCACTAGACTTAAGAACTATTTTTTTTTTTTTCTTTTTTTTTTTTTTTTTTTTTTTTTTTAATTTAATGGCATCAGCTTGAAGCCACAGCCAACACTAAATTTTAAATTTCTGTTAAACCTTGTGGTTTATCTCATCGAGGTAGTCCACCATGATTTCATATATTTCCGATGAGCGGGAGTTTAATAATTGTTTATAATTAAATGGGTTCGGTGTATGTGGATATATTTTGATAAACATTGTATTTCTGTTGCTGATGTATTTTTTGCATTCCATGAAGATATGTTCTAGTGATTCAACCATCTCACATGTGTCGCATATTGGTGATTCTTTCTTACCTATTTTATGTAAATATTGTGGACATATTCCATGGTTGCTTCTTAGACGACACATTATACGAATATGTTTTTTATTGTAAGGATGGTCCAAATAAAATGGTTTTGTAGTTACTATGGGATTAATAGATTTAAAGAATAAGCCTTTACTTGAGGAGGAGAAATCCTGCTGCCAACTATTTAGAATATTAAGTTTTAATATGCTATTGATATCTGTGGTTGGGACTTTTATATTTAAAATTGCTCCTTCTTGAATGGACTTTTTGGCCAGAGCGTCTACAAGCTCGTTTCCTCTGATTCCAATGTGGGCTTTCAGCCATCCAAAATAAATCTTTTTCTTATTTCTCCTTAGATCTCCAACTATATTTAATATTTTCGTAGTTATGTAGTTTAGTTTCACACTAAAAGTAATATTCTTTAACTGTGAAATGGCACTCAGGCTATCTGATAGAATTGCGGCTTCTTGTATATTTTCTATTTTGATGTATTCTAAGGCTTGCCAAATAGCCGAAAGTTCGGCAGTGTAAATGGTACAATAATCAGGCAGTTTGTACATATATCTATGATCATGTTGTGGGACGTAGAATGCGCAACCCACCCCATCATTTGTAACTGAACCATCAGTATAAATTAAGGTCGCGTTAGGCCATTTATTTCTAACTTTGTAAATAAAAGTATCAGAGTTACGTTCTTCAGTTGGAAAATTAAATATATGTGCGTTAATTTGATTAATAATGGCCGAATAATCTATAGCAAATATTGGATATATATTGTTGCAGTAAATGAGTTGAGAGAACTGTGATACAGCTATGAAGCCTTCTGTTAGAGGGGGGGATATTTTCTTGCGCCAATATGCTCGAGTCAGTACCAAAGAGTTTAAATGGCAAATTTTTCTGCAAACATCCCCATTAACAGACATGAATTTTATAACTAATTTGTTTGTTAAAAGCTGTCTCCTCAGTGCGAGCGGGTGTTCACCTGATTCAACCAGGAGTACATCTACAGGCGTCGACTTCAGAAAACCGAAACACACTCTTATGCATTTTCGTTGAATAATATCGAGTTTATTTAGCGCTGTCTTATTGGCATCTCCATAAAACATGGAGCCATAATCGAAAATGGATCGAATGGTATTTCTATAGAACATCATACCTATTTTTGGGTCCGATCCCCAGTCTCGGTGCGATATAAGTTTCAGAATATTGAAATATTTTTCTGTTTTATCCACCATGTAGTTAATGTGAGCTGTCCACTTCAAGCCTTTGTCAAGAAAAATTCCCAGAAACTTTACCTTGGTATTGCAAGGAAAATTCCAGCCGGATAATTTAATTGATTCGCCAAAAGGGAGGTGTCTTTTCCGAGAGAATATACATATTTCAGATTTTTCAGCTGAGATAGATAAGTTTTTTTGTCGTGTCCAATTTTTTAATATATCTATTGTCGTTTCTAATTTGTCTTTACAATAGAGAGGTTCTAGGTCAGTGACGTAAAGGCAAATGTCGTCGGCGTATTGGAGAATCTCTACACCATCAGGCAGGTCCTGCTCAATATCCGCTACATAAAGAGCGTACAGGATTGAGCTGAGAATATTACCCTGCGGCAGCCCATTTAGAGCGGATCGTGGGCCGATAATTTTATCATTAATTTTGACGTAAATCTTTCTACTAGTTAAGAGACCCATAATTCTGTCGCAAAATGCTGCAGGAAAATTCTTATTAATTAATACAGAGTGGAGTATGGTCAAGTCAACATTATCGTATGCTCCTGAGATGTCTAGAAATAGCGCCATAGTAGTTTTGTTCGATGTGTAACCTATCTGAATGTCCGTCACTAATTTACTAATACAGTCTATTGTAGATTTTCCCTTCCTAAATCCGAACTGACTTCTTGGCAGAAGGTTGCGATTTTCTATCCACCATTCTAAGCGATTTTTAACAATTCTTTCAAAAGTTTTTTGTACACATGAAGACAGAGAGATAGGGCGGTATGAACTACATATATTTGGTTTTTTGCCAGGTTTTAAAAGGGCAACTACATTATATTCCTTCCACTGTTGTGGGTATATACCTGATGTCCAGATTTTATTAAATATATTTAATAATTCGATACTTTTGTTGGTTGGTAGGTGGTACAATATAGGGTATGTTATGTCATCTCTCCCGGGTGAGGTATTCTCGTTATGCTTCAACGCTATAGACATTTCTCTCATATTAAATTTTTTTTCTAAAAAATGGTCGGTTGGAGTATTTAATTGGGGTACTATTATATTTTGGACGAAATCTGGTGTAAGTTTTTGTAGGAATTCATAGGCCCATTCCCCAATTTCTGAGTTGTTATTATTATGCATAATTTTGATGTTGGAATTTTTAAGTTTTCTTATACTTTCCCAGATACTTTTAGTTGGTGTACCTCTGTTAAGATTTTGACAGTAATCAAACCAGGCGTGACGTTTAGCTTCTTTAATTGATAATTTCGTAAGTGCGTTTTGCTTCTTATATTTCAAAAAATTTGTAAATGACGGATTTCTTTTATAAGCACTATAAGCTACCTTTCTGTCATTTAAATTTTTTTCGCAAGATTCATTCCACCAATAGTTACGAAATTTATTATTTATTATTTTTTTAAATTTAGGAATTGATTCATTGCAGGCGTCATTTATTTTGCTAATGAATGTATCATAATCGATTATTGAATCATCTCCATTATTCATAATGTTTTCGAATTTTTCCCAGTCGGCTTTCCGAACATTCCATTTCCTACTAGAAACTCGTTGGCATGTTTTAAATGAGATTTCCTGTGACGAAATTAATATTGGTAAATGGTTTGAACCCATGGGATCTTGAATAGTTCGCCAATCAAAGACGTCAACATATTCTTGAGAAGAGAATGTTATGTCAATAGCTGAGTTTCTTGTGTGAGTGTAATCATTCACTAAGGTAGGGCTACCATTGTTTAAAAAATATAATTCAGATTCTTGAGCTGCTTGAAGTAATTTATTACCTTTACTATTCGTAAAATCTGAACCAAACGCTACATGATGGCAGTTAAAGTCCCCGCACACTAGTACTGGTTTAGGCAAATTTGAGAAAAAGGTTTTCCATGCTGTCATCGAGGTGTTATTTCTCGGTTGGTTATACAATGATATTATGTTTAAACTGTTGCCTGTATTTAACATTATAGAAATTCCTACACACATTACATTACTAGGAGTGGATAAATTTTCTATTTCACTATAATTTATGTTATTTCTAATAAGAAATGCCACACCTGCTCTACCGTCATCTCTGTCCTGACGACAAACTTTATATCCTCTAAACTTGTAGATTTTTCCTGGTTTAAACCATGTTTCGCTTATTGCTACTATATCTATTTTTTCTGAACCCAAATAACTTTCTAAATTAACTTTATTTGCAACTACAGATCTTGCATTCCACTGAAGTATATTAAGATTAGCAATCATTTTACTATATTTTTTGTTTACTGTAAACGGAGCAAGATTATCAATAAGTTAAATATTATCAATAATATTTAAGTTCTTCAACCTTTCTAGAACGAATTGTTTCATTTTTGAACTATCTGAAATATCTGTTATATTATTTTTAATTAAATTTTCCAAAATTATAGTAACCGCTTCACATATTCTGTCTAAGTTTATTTTAAGAGATTGATTTTCCTCCCTAGGCCCTTCAGGACGATATGGGTTTACCCCAATTAGTCCACCTAGAATGTTTTTTGGTGTGGTAGGAGTATACAACTTTTTATTTATTTGAGATTCCCAATTTTCTGGAGAAATATATTGACTTCTCTTCTGACTACTGTTTTTACTGATTTTACCGGTATTTGTATTTCTAGCAATTACTGGTAAAGGCGGAAAATTCTTTTTGCTATAAGATGGCACGGGGGCGACAGCTACTGCAAATGATTTATTCACTTTTTCTTTCGCATCTACATATGATATATTTTCTACAGCCATAATTGATTTTATTTGTTTTTGTTTAGTAAATTCTGGGCAATCTTTTAGTGATGTAGAGGTATGCATCCCTTGGCAATGTACACATTTGGTACTATTTTCAATTTTACAATCTTTTTTATTGTGGGGGCCGCCATATTGTACACATCTAACAGCTGATTTACATTGTTTACTTAAATGTCCGAATCGTAAACAGTTATAACATTGAACTACTTTCTGAATGTATGGTTCCATAGAGCACCTTACAAAATGTATATAGACATTGTTAGGTAAACTTTGCCCTCTAAATGTTAATATAACTGTGCCAGTAGGTTTGTACTCAACTTCGCCTGTTCCCTCTCTATTAACTACCCTCCTCTTCATACGTTCAGCTTTTAATAATTTAAATTGGAAACCATATTCGTAAGCTAAATTATTCATAATTTCTTCTTCAGTTAAAGAAATGTCCACCCCTCTGATTACCCCTTTTCTTTTCAGTAAAAAAGGTGGGATATATGCCTCAATACACTTTTCTTTGAAAACGTCTGATTTGACCAGATTGTTGGCTCTTGTATAATTAGTCACAGTTACTTTTATTCTGTTTATTCCAATTTTATCAATGCTACGTACACTATTATTTCCCATATTGTGTTTTTCAATAATTAATTTACCAATACTCATCGGGTGTAATCTTGATATCCCTGTTCCCATTTCACTTTTACTCTCTAAATACACTTCAAATGGTCCTTTATCATACATATCATACATTTCTTGTATTTTTTCGTTTTTTGTATTGATTTCATTACCATTTTCCCCACTTTTAACCCCGCCAGGAGATATTTCAGTACTTACCAATACATTTTCCATATCCATTTCATTTTCAGTTAGTTTTAATTCTATATCTGGTGGTTTTTTGGGAGGTTTATCAGGAGGAATACTCTTTTTATCACTTGACATTATTTGTTTGCTTTTTGTTTAAATTAAATTTACACTAATAAATAATAAATAATATAAAATAAATAATAAACTTTTCTTTTTTTTTTTTAAAGAAGAAAATTAAAACAAAGAGAAAAAGAAAAGAAAGAGTACGAAAAAACTATAATAAAGTAAATGAAACTGAAATAACTTTTATAAAAATTTGTAGTGAAGTGACAGTAGGTTTGCGAACGATGTTGACCGTTCAAAGGTTAACCCAACACTGTTAAGAACTATAAGGACTGTCGATTCCAGACTTATGGCCAGGACTGTCGACCACATAGGACTGTAACGTACCAAAATTCTTTTACTGCTGCTGCCAGTAGACTCTGGAACGACTTACCTACTGACTTGACCAACAAGAAATCACTGCCTAGTTTTATGTTTTTTTATTACAATCATTTGTTTGAATTGTACAAAGGAGATTTTTAAGTTTGTATGTAGTAGTTATTTTTTTCTTTTGTTTTATATTATTATATTAATAATTATTATTACTATTATCATTATTTTATTAATTTATTATTAGTAGTAATTTTTATATGTGTAAATATTTTATACAAAATTATAAATGTAAATAGTAATTAAGAGTTTATTTCAGTTTAGTCTCTCAGATCAGAGAAAATATTTTTAATATTGTAAATTTTATTTGTTGCTCTTAAGGGACATAAGTCCGAGAGCATATAAATTCATCTTTCTTTCTTTCTTTCTCTCCATTACTCTCTCTTCACCTCTCTCTCCCTCCCTCCCTCTCTCCATCGCTCTCTCTCTTTCTCTCTCTTCATGTCTCCCTCATCTCTCTCTCGCCATCGCTCTCTCTCTCTCCATCTCTCTCTCACGTCTCTCTATCTCTATCTCTGTCTCTTCTCCCTCTCACCTCTCTCTCCCTCCCCCCTCTCACCATCTCTTTCTCTCTCTCTCTCTCTTCATCTCTCTCTCTCCATCTCTCTCTCTCTCCACCTCTTTCTCCTTCCCTCTCTCCATCCCTCTCTCTCCAGCTATCTCTTGCTCTCTCTCTCTCTCACTGTCCATCTCTCTCTCTATCTCAGGTACATAAAGTTAATGAGCGAATTTTTATAATAAAAATTTGTTAAATTGAGTTTTGTTTCGTATGTATTACAAGATACCAAATATTAATATTTCATCCAGTCAGAAATATTGGCTAGGAAAAATAAATGATTTCCAAATTAGATAAAAAATCTTATTTGTTATATATATGTAAATCAGAATTTTTACTTTCTCTAGTAAGAGGAAGTATTATATCGTGTCAAATTTTCGACAAGTTTTCACAGAAAATACACGATTTGAGGTCTCTTGAGTCCAAAAAGAATGATTTTTAGAAAATGGTCTGTTTTTTTTTCATTTTTTTTTAATTATTTTATTCTGTATATACCACAGTATTACATATACTTATTAAACTCACTCATAAACAATTACAATATGAAATCTATAATTTAAATTAAATAAAATCGAAGGTGATAATAGTCAAAGATTAGAATAATTTTTCTAAGTGAAGTCTGTTTATGAACTTAATAAAGATTTTACACAATTCACTATTAGTCATCAAATAGAGTTTATTCGGCGGCCATTGCAAACCTCTGGTAGTTATTTCCTGGCTGAAAAAAGCACGCTATCCTTCAAAAAGTTGGCATTCCAACAAGACGTGATCCCATGTTTGCCAAGTCACATTGTCAAACTTACATGCTACGTCAGGTAATATGTTAAATCTATGCAGGTATGCCTTTATTCTTCGGTGACCTGATAGAATCTGAGTAAGTTTGTAGCTAATGACGAAGTTGGCTCTCCTCCTGGCGGTCACAAGAATTCTTTGGTTGATGACCCGTTGTCACAGGCTGACCAAGCCTACTCCCATGCCTCGATACACTCTCTTCCCAAAATAAAGTCAACATATGTTTTTGGAGATGACGTGAAGAACAGTGGAATACTAAGTTTTCAGCTGCTTCCTTTGCCAAACTGTCCGCTCGTTCATTACCAACATCTCCTATATGTGCCTTAACCTTATTAAACAGAACGTCATAATGAAGTCGCTCGAGATGAAAAACCGAATCACGAATTCTCTCTACAAGTGGCATATAATTGGTACTATTTACTATTGAATAAAGAGAAAATTGGCTATCAGTTCTAACAAATATTGATCTTGTAAATTTATTACCTTCGTAATGTGTGTGTGAGTGTGTGTGTGTGTGTGTGAGTGTGAGAGTGAAAAGCACAGCTCTAAAACGAAGCCTGCATCAGGGCACGAGAATAGAATCCTGAATTCTCCCAAAAGCCAATGCACTAGCGACCTGATCAGAATACATACTTGAACGCCTCACAAGCAAACAAACAATCATAAGAATAATAGGTTTTCTTTATCTTTATCATAAGCTCTATTAAAAGGGATCTGGCAAGAGTTCCATTACGCAGAGTTGTCTCCTTAAAGTAAGAGTTTTAGCCTCCCAAGAGGCATCTACCACAGTTAGCTTTCTTGGATTCTTAATTGATTTCTTCTTGAACTGTCGATGACCCACTACACTTCCACAGGATGATGCTGTGAAGCTAAGCATGCTTTAAAGCAAGACAAACATGAATCCAGTAATATAGTGGTGACTATTTTTTTCAGTCAAGTTTTACGTTCAACTGCCGATCAGATGTCGTAGTCGGAGGCGGATACAACGTAATTTACTGTGTATTACTTATATAAATACAATAAAATGAAATCTAAGGCCAACACCACAATGCCCAGTTCACACCTTAGCTTTGCCGTCCATACCTCTTACCACTGAACTATCATGACGCCTATGTCCAGGATTATACCAACAGCAATTTCTGGAAACGTAAAGGAGAGAAAGTCCGTAATATCTCTCCATTTCTGTCTATTACCCATCTATCTCATCTTTACCAGAGTTTTCAATTATTGATCCAAAACTCAAACTAGAAGAACATCGTTGTTGTGGTTGGGTACCAGACCTGGGAAAGCATCAGAGATATTTTCCGTTATAGCCTGCTTCTTTTCGCGGTCATCGATAGGATTCGGCCGTTTGCCCATCATCGGGATGGTTTGTCAAAATAATGTGATAACATAGAATTGAGCAGAGCAAATTTAGTATATAAACTCTAATAAAGTACAAGCTAAGTTTCTCTACGGAAGGGATTAGCTCAGTGGTAGCGCGCTGCTAGCAAGCGCAGATCCCGGGTTCGAATCCAGCCGAGCTGCCCTTAGATTTTCTCTTCCTACGAGCCTCTACAGCTCACTGTCCGGTGATAGGCAGTGTTGTCTGTAAACGAGAGAACACTGTCTGCAGGCCGGCAGTGGACTGAAAAAGCTCCGGGCGCAAAATGACCATAGATGTTGATGCGCCTAAAATTTAAAAAAAAAAAATTGCTCTGCGCAAGTCTATGTTATCACATAGTTTTGACAAAACATTCTGATGACGGGCGAACCCCGAAATAGGTCGATGACCACGATAAGAAGCCCAGGCTTTCACGGAAAATATCTCTTCTGATAGAAGAACATCCTTGATGAAATACCGTTCCTATGCAATATCTGGATACTTCAATATAAGTAAAATAAGTCGACTTAGCAATTTCACGTTGGACAATGCGCAATCCGTTTCGAAAATCTATCTTACAAGGAAGAATGATCAAAACTTCTGAAAGTGTTGTACGACGAGTCGTAAAAATAAAAAGCTATGACAAAAACAAATCCATAAGCAACTGCCTTTTACGAAAGCCGTTTACAAGCCATTTTTGATTCATATCACTTTCCATTTAGTACATTGTGAGTACATTCTAAGAAAAATGAAGCAAAAAAACATAAAGAATAATTTAAATAAAATGAAAACAAAACAAAGAAATAAGCTAAAACGGTCTATTATAAATAACTTCTTTATTTGGATTATTTATATCGTAGGTAATGTCAGCTCGTGCCCACACGAAGTACTGGTAATTATTATTATATTTTGATTATAAATCTTCAACTTGTTTACAAATATAATTAAGTAACATTTTTAGCCATATATTTCTGCGGAACACAATACAATAATAAACATACTAGGTCTAAAAAGAAAACCAAGATCAAAGAACCACTGGATATATATTATAATAGCGTGATGCCTTCAATTTTTTGTTTTCTTATTTCTTCGTGATATTAGTGGTGGAGGTAGGTAACATTATAAGCGATAGCTTACATACTTTATTTACAAAGTCCCTATTATTCATTAACGTTTATTTACTGTTTATAGCCATTGCCACGCAAAACATATTTTATATTGTTTAACGCGTGCCCTTTATATCGATAAGATTTACAAAAGTTCAGGAATGCATTAATTTAAACGTGATCGCCCACATATACCATATAATGAAAGCAGTAAAATTAAAAATAAAATAAAAATAAAAAAACCGGTTGTGAAACACTCATACGGTTTTCTCTTACATAGTTTTATAATTGACAAAGTTTTCTTTAAAATTATAAATTGTATTAAATGTTTATCTTGTCACAAATTTTATATCAATAGAAGAATCTAAATTTAATAAAATGACTTGAAGAAAGCAAAGCTACCCCCCACCGCCGCCAAAACATCTTTAAATGAGCTTTCTTCGAAAAAATTTACAAACAAAAGTGATAGTTCCTGTAAATATATAGTTAGTATACCAAATTTAACGAAATTCGCCGATGTCTTTTTTTTTTATGGGCAAAATCGCAGAAAACTATTAAACAGGATCAGTAAAAACGCATTTCCGGTCAATCAATTTTCTTCAAACTCGAAATTTTGGCTGTAAAAATGGGTGTACTCCGATTGTACTCCAATCCACTTCTTCTTCATGGATTTTGCCATCACTTTGCGTATCCTAGCTTAAGAACGTCTACGTACTAGTCAATGTACTATAAACAGACTTTATTAACCCGTTTTGATGTAGTTATAATGAGTTTGATGAAGGAGAGAAAATGATTTGATTTAGATTAATAAATTAGATATGGTTGAAGACTGTATAATGAAAAAGTGACACTGACTGCCTGGATTTTACACTAAAATATATAATGGCATCCAGCAGAGAGAAGAGAGGCTCTCTCTGGTTAACAGAGACTACTCTCTGACTTAGGCAGGCTAGAGTGGGAGAACCTGTGTATATAAGCCAGTGAGAATCTATCTAGAGGATATCTATCAGATTCCACCATTCATCCATCGCATCGTGTCGTATATCTCTACTCCCACCTTTTATTCTATTAGTTTGACTATAAAGTCCAGTGCTGTTAGTGTAAACTTATAGCTACATTATAACAGTGTCTTCATATCTCGTTCATTCTATCAAACCTAATTTCTCTCCTCATCAACTCCATTATAAATGGTAGAGTATGGTAGAAAGGTAAAGGAGTAAGGTAGATAACGCATTGGACAGCCGCGTGTACTCGGCTATATCTCGTATATCTCACGTCGCTGTATTAAAACAGTTTCTCCCATTCTAGTCCGAGAGAGTGGTCCTGTCATTTTTGTCTCTCTTTCTGTGCTATGGATCCCAGTAAAATGGTAGAGTACGGTAGAAAGGCGTGAGTAAAGTAGATGACGCGTTGTGACTGCTGGGGGTACTCTGCTGTGTCTTGTATTCTCCCATCGCTGTATTTAAACAGTTTCTTCTACTCTAGTCCGAGAGAGTGGCCCTGCCATTTTGGTCTCTCTTTCTCTGCTATGGATATCTCTCTTTGGATACTATTACAGTGGTGGAAAATCCGAAATCGATAAGACAAAGCAAAATATTCGTACGAACGACATATCAGATTCTTTCCATCAAAAACTTAATTTAAGTTACACATCCCCACTGTTGGATGTTTCCATTTTTAAATGGAACAATGTACAGCAGCCTTTTAAAAAGCGAAAAACAACTTATTTTTACCCACTCAGGTATCAACAAACCCCCACTTAACCTAGTTAAGTTCTAAACAAAAACACTTTTAAAAAAACCATTGTATAAACTAAATTTGCTCTGTGCAAGTCTATGTTATCACACTGTTTTGATAAAAATATCCTGACGATGGGCGCAAACGCTCGAAACCGATCGATGACCACAAAAAGAAGCAGGCTATCACAGATAATATCTTTGATGTTTTCCAGCTTTGCGGAAAGAACCACAATAACTATGATCGACATAGTCTCGCAGTTAATGATTTACTTTAAACTGAAGCCTACGGCATCAAACATAAAAAGAAAATTTACAGTTGGTTCTAATTTAAGATAAACTGTATGTAGTTAATGATAATAGCAAATAAATTTTCTAAAATATGTCCCGTTTAAGGATCAATGAACGTGAAATGTAATTGTTGAAGATGTGTTGTAGTTTGTAGTGGCTTGAGCGGTTTTGTAAAAGGGCTTGTAAGTATATATGCTGTTACGTTAAGTGTTTGCTTAACGCAGGGAAAGGTGGAGGCAATTAGGTGAGGAGGGGGAAGGGTAACAGGTCAATTGAAAGAGGGGTATGCCATTCACAAATACATGTTTATTAAAGTAACTCTTGCCAATAACAAAAATTCACTGAGGCCCGTATTAGTACCATTATTTCCTAAACAAATGAACAGAAAACTCTACTCTCAACCAAACTATTTTTCTGGCCCTCCTATTGTAATAGAACACAACTTATACTAAAGGCCTCATACACACGGACTTACGACTAAGTTACATTGACAACTTATAGCTACGGTTAATTTCTTTTATTTACCCCCCCAGTCAGTTACTAGTTTATTTCACAGGTTGCCACACTGTAGCCAGCCGGACTAACAGAGGAGGTAGGAGACACTTTGCACCGACCACAAAGAATATCTTTTCTCTTCCTCGGCGATGTGTGCGACGCGGCTAGCCTCTTCGGTGGAGCGGGTGGAGTATTGATGGCGATTCTCTTCTTTTCTGCGCTGTTGTCGTGTCTACTTTATCGGTTCATTCCAACTAGCGGCCTCTCATTCAATAATTTCTCAAACAGCTAAGGGCGCCCTCCAGGCCTAGACTGCCTACTCCTTCTCTTCTACAGCCACAGCTCGCTACTCCCTCCATGGGGCCATCACTTGCTCTCCCCACTCCTCTGCAGTATCACTACCATACACGGCCCACCGCCACTACTCTAAATCTTATTGTAATTTTTATTAAATCTGACTTTATGTCACAATGTTTAAGAGAGAAGTATTAGAAATAATCAACAGATCACACTGTCTTTGAAATAGATATATTCTCTAAGTGAAATTAAGTTATTTTAAAATATCACAATAATATGCTTATAAGTATACTGAAATTAATTGGAATAAACTCTTATATTATAACTTAAACTGGCACAGTTCTGATTTGTTCTGCTTTGGTGTCTACAACAAACTGTCTTGAAGGAATGTTTGTGAGAAGAAAGGGGGTACACAATGCTATCAAGTTCATGAACTCTAAAATACAATAGTGGTCTTCTACCTGAAATGCCCTTTTGCAAGGGAATGTCACAATATTCTTGATATTTTTCAAATTAAATATATTTTTATATTTCTTGCATCCATCACAAACGCATTTAATGATAATATGACCATCTTCTAACATAGTTACACAAAAATTTATTTAGGGCAAATATGTGACTTATATTATAATGTCATGCACAGAATCTTCCACATATCACTGTCAAAATGTTTTCTCCTTATTATATCGTAAAATGTTGACGGTTCAAAATCAGTGTTCATTACATAATGTACATAGATTACAGAGTGTACATAATTTATTTGAAAAATTTAAATATTCATTTATATGGCACAATTATTATCAATTAAATCTTTCAATTTCATTTTGTCAAGATATATAAAAAATAAAAAAAAATCTGGTGCAAAACACTCACAAGGAATTTCTCTGATTCTAATGAATATAATTCAGTCAAGAAATTTTCATAAAAATTGGTGGTGGAGATTTCACATGTATACCTGAGCGACCTTATGTGAAGCGCTCTATGATAAAACTAAGAAAGCATGCGCAGATTTAATTATAAACAAACTGATAGACCTCCAATACCCCCCTAATAAAAGAAAAAATATTTCAAATAAAAGTGATGCGTTTCTATCTATGCAGCAAACAATGTAAGTTTAAAGAAAATCGTCATAACCGTTTTCGAGAAAATCCACCCCCTCCCCCAAAAATAAAACCTCAAAAACCTATTCTGTAAAATGTGACTTCCGGTAAAAACCGATTTTCTTGAAATTTAGAATTCTCTCAATATGCTTCTAATATGTATTAATATTATATAGATGAATAAAACTATACTGAAGTGGTATGTAATGTGATTGGGTAGATGTGTTGTATGAATGTATGTTGTAGTAGCATATGGCGTGAGCAAAATTGAAAGGGCCTTTTGTGAATATGTTTTAAAGAGATGATATGTGTCAGGAAGGAAGGAAAACCCTTTAGAACAAAAGAACAAAAGCGCGGCTGCACAACTACATTGCGTTGCTACTTACACAGCATTCTTATCAATCAGAAAAGAAACCATTTAAATATATAAATCAAATTTAAATTTAATAAATATAAAAAAAAAAATGAGGGAAACATTATAATTGACACAACATATACAACAGTATATACAATATAAAAGAATTTATCAAACACTAGTTAATATCGTCATTCTAAATATATTGTACAGTAGTTAAAATAATTCAAACCTAAATTGATTTATCGTTCATATAAATGAAAGTTTAAAGTTGCTAGAGAATCAGAAATAATTGATTCTGCCAAGGTTGTCATAAGTGAATTCGGTCTAATCCGATCTTGTCAAAAAATCTGCCAGTCAGCTCGGGTATAGTACCGCGAGAGCCAAACCATAATCCACGGACGTGAAAATTCCCTCTCACCATATTCTTCTCGAAACGTTTCCTTATAGAAGCTTATTGTATATGCTCTGCTTCTCTTTGTTCCTTTTTTTCGGGCCAGGTTCTTATCGTTATTTTCATAACGAATAGTAGGATCTATAATCCAGGCAAGCTTCTTACTCTGGTGAAACGCAATAATGTCGGCGAATCTAGTGGAACCTTCGTCATCAACTGCATACACCTCCTCCCTTTTCCGCCAAAAGCTCCATTATTTTATGTTTGGTGTTTATGGTGGCGGCGTGTCACAAGGAGCATATTATCTGGGCAACTACCTAACACATGGGAAGGTGGTTTCATTCTCCCTGCCGCATTTAAGACAGAGGGGTCCAATATCTCTTGTAGCTTGGCTACCAACTCCAGGAACACCACGTAGTGGAGCATAATTAACATTTAATTTTAGGGCATTGGTTCGATTTTTCGTTTATGAGCTATGCTGTTCACATACACACACACCATTTGATAAAAACGACTTTTTTGGACTCAGGGGACCTCAAAACGGATATTTCCGGTGAAAACTCGATATCGAAAATAATTTGACAGGATTACAATACTTCCTCTTATTAGGAGTAAGAGATAGTAAAAATATCAAAAATTTGCGCAATCATAATAGTTTCTTGTTGTGATTGGTTCCACAGAGCTTGAAAAAAAGCATCAGAGATATTTTCCGTTATAGCCTACTTCGTTTTGTGGTGATCGATCGGTTTCGAGCGTCAGGACGTTTTTTTGTCAAAACACTGTGATAACACTGCAAATTTAGTTGATATAATGGTTTTAAAAAGCCACTTTTACACAATATTTAAAACCAATGTATCAACTAAATATGCTCTGTGCAAGTCTATATTATCACACTGTTTTGACAAAAACATCGGGCGAACTGCCGAAACCGGTCGATGACCACAAAAAAAAGCAGTCTATCATGGAAAACATTTCTTATAATATTTTCTCTTAAAGCACAGGTCCATAATTTAAGCTTACTAACTAGCTTTCTCAACAGCACTTTACGAACATTAAATTTTAATTAATTAAGAGTACTTCAAACAAGAGCTCTTAACTCTAACCAGCCAATCATCTGTTTAAGGTGGTGTTCAGTCAAAGCAAATCTAATTTTATAAGATACCTTTTTTCTCAATTCAGATCAATCCTGATTTATAAGAACTGTTGGTCTTCTTTATTAGCATTGAAATAGAAGACTTACGTTAAAAATAAACCAATAGTAATTGGAGATTTTTAATTTAATTTCTTTTAATCCATCTGTGTCTTAGTTTTTTTACTTTCTGTAATTGCTGTAATAAAAACATGCAGGATGTAATTTCTCTTACTGCATTAATGCAATTACAAAAAAGGACAATTTTATTTTTAAATTGTTTTTTTTTACTTAGAACTAACATAAATACAGAGGCGATAGGATTGATTAAAAATTTGGCCTTTGCACCAATGAAATGTATTTGCTTGACCAAATGTTCTAAGTGTATATGAACGATCTGTGTTGGCCAAAATTATTGATGAAAACCAGGTGAATGATAACACCAATATATTTGTGTAATTGACAATTGATTATGAATTGCACAATATTTAATTGAAACTGATGGCGATTGCCAGTACTGACAAATTAAATTTACAAATAGTTGTATAAAGCCGTGTAAAGCGATAGTTACGATAATATTTAAATCTACATAATTGCCATTAGATGTCATTGCGAATAACAATTCATAACAATCTTGTCCATCTTTAAAAGTAGCCCGGCACTATCTTCAACTAATTCTGAACAATAAATATTAGAACAATGAACAACTATTTGCACAACAACAACAAAAAACCACAATAATTAATTAAAGTCAAGAAAGTTATATGGTTGATGGCTGCTTAATAATTCTCTATAGTAGAGGACATATCTGATTAATGGCTCGTTTTGTTATTCTTAAGTGTGTTTTCCAAGACACCACTTTTAAGTGATGGTCCATCCCAGAATGTAATTCTATTACTCGTCCGAGTTTCCATGTTAAACGAGATGCTTGACGAACCTTTATGAGTTCTAATTCCCGGTTTAAGATCATTGTCTTGGGATGTTCTCCAGTTGTTTCTTATGTGCAATTCCCCTATTTATTCCGTGGATCATCATGACCAGAATTGCTTCTTTAACTTCTGTATGAGCTGAAACTCAGTTAGCTGATTAGATGGTATAAATTCTAGATCTGACTCCGTACGCACAATGCAGCACAAAATGATTGTCCAATTAGAAAGTGAAATGGAGTGAGGGCTCTAATGTTGGATGGATTATCGGATAGAGGAACTTAAGGACGTAAATTTATACTTGCTTCTATTTCTGTAAGTGTACAAATTTACATAAATTAGGGCATGACTTCCTATTGTTCGGCAAAGATGATGTTTGACATTGACCACCCACAAGCCTCCCTATATTGGGAGAATAAGAAGGAATAAATTTCCAATGAATTTTCGGGGAGTTGGTAAATGTTATGATGGATCCTTAAGTTGATTGATGCGTTAGAAAACTTTCTAATTCCTTTAATTGGTTATTTGCGCCTTTAAAGGTTGCAGCATTGTCTGAATATATATGATTCTATAACGGTTTTCCATATCTGCAAACAAATCTTCTCAGTGCAGATAATTGTTTGATTTGAAATGATTCTGCCGATAGATCTTCTATTAATTCTATGTTTTCTATTGATAGCCCTTGTGGCAACGCAAACAAAAATTCATAAGTACCCCTTATCAATAATTGGTTTTCGTAATCTATTTAATTGCACATGTATTGGACCAGCATATTCTATACCGCAGTGAATAGCTGTGATGGCTGGGCTCTTGTTCGAGAAAGTTGGTCCATGAACTATGTTGCTAACCCGGTTTCATTTTAGTTATAGAAGACCAATTGCATTTGCTTAGGATTAATTCTCTTAATTCTACAGTTATTAATGAATCTTGGGCATAGGACAATAACGTGAGCCAGTTTATAAGGGATTGAACATAAGGGATGAATACTTATATAGTAAGTCTCTGGTTGTGCCGTAGTAATTAGCGAAACTACAGTTGATTTCTTCTTCTCAGAGATTTCTGATACACAATTCTGACCAAACGTTGATTGGGACGAATTAAGTTAGAATTCTGGACCTCGCTATCACAGGAAGAAGCATTTAACCAAGCTAGGACAACAGTGCTGTCTGTCCAGAAAATATATATCTTCATCTTTGATGCTCAATGCATAACTGAATGAATCGGATTTGCCAGTAAAAGAGCACCACACAATAATTCCAGTCATTGTAAGGAAGATGCTTTAAAGTTAGCTACTCTGGATGTGCTGTAAAGCAAATTGTTACCTATTACATTGTTGTGTTTATCAAAGCTTCTGGAAAACACATGTCCCATATGCTACTTCGGATACGTCTAAAAGGGCGTGATTTTCATTTCTAGTATTAGCAAGATTTCACAGTAACTTGACGTGGTTTTTGAACCTCTTTAAGATGAGATAAAGATCTACGAAAGAAATGCATCTTTCAAGGAAAGGATGAGTCATAGTTTCGTTTCATTACAATACTATGCGCAAAAATTGTTGCTCGGATAACTTTAGCTCCAAGTATTACAGTCTATAATGGAGTTGATGAGAAGAGAAATTGGGTTAGATTAATTAGACGAGATAGGAAGACACTGTTATTATATACTATAAGTTTACACAAACTGCACTGGACTTGTAATGATTTTATAGAATAAAGGGTGAGAGTAGAGTTATGACACGATGCGATGTATATGGTAGAATCTGATAGATTGATCCATGTCTAGAGCTCTCACTGGCTTATATACTGGTTCCCCACTCTAGCCTGCTTAAGTGAGAGAGTACCAGAGAGAGTTTGTTTTCTCTCGGTCGGGCTTGGCTCTCTCTCTTGCCGTTACACAGTCCAATTATGCCTAGAGGATCGAATAACTGAGGTACTTCTGATATGACTGTTCTTTTTTTTAGTGGCTGTCTCGCATTTGGTTTATTTGACCGCAAAAAAAATATGAGGTTGTCTTTATGATGATCAAATACTAGTCCTAATATCTTGACAGCTGAGGTTGTGAAGCCATCAAAATAAAAATTCTGAAATTTCTCCGTGTCCTCACTGGGAATGTTAGCTAAAAGTTCTTCATTGCTTGAAAATCAATTAATTGCTACTGAACTTGAAGGCCTCTTTGAATTGTATTAAATCCAGACCCATAGTTGTCAACATAAAAAAATGCTTTTTTTTGCTTCGATCGTACCCGGGATACATGGAGCCATCATCAACGAATAGTTGAACTAGTGTTTTTTGTTGAATAGAAAAACTGATGCCTTCAAGTTTTACCCAGGAATCTCTCTTTCCAGACTCCTAAGTCTAATTAAACAGACAGGATTGGAGAGATTTTGTAATTGTAAGTGCCATAGTAGGAGACCCCCACAGAATCTAATGTAATAAGAAGGTAAACTTTATATCCCTATATCCATTTTTATGCCCCAAAAATATTATTTAACTATAAATTTTGCTTAAAAATTATTTCTACTTTTAGCACAATCGAAATTTAGATCTTTAGCTCTAACCAACCAAAAGATAGAAAGGAAATATATCCCCTCCTAAAAATATAAATTAATAAGATTTATTATATTGCTTCCATTATAATATTTCGATACTAATATAAATTAGAACACTTAACTCTAACATAGTATTCTGATTTATAATATACTATTATAGTATTATATACATATATAATATAAGCGATTGCAACACATGTTGCACACTAAATAAGTGACTAACATATTATAACGGAGACAAATATGAACACATGTTAATAGTGGTAACCTTATGGTTTATGGCATTTGTTACAAATGTCACATTAATATTATAAATCAAAACAATCACTTAGAATTTATATCGGACCTTTAATTACTTACAATATATCAAGCGGAATTTTATTAATTATTTCAATTTGAAATAAGATTCCTTATAATTTATGTAGTGATGCGATGTTTTAATAGATGCTATTTTATCTAGAAAGTAGGTATATCAATTATATAGAAAATATTCAATTATTAAGTTTTTTAAGATTCAATTTTTTTTCTGACTAAAAAAAAACTGTGCACTTCCGGTTGATGGATTTTCATTGAAAACTTTGTGCCGGAAGTTTCAGCTTCTTGCAATTTTTTTTTTTTTTTTTGTGGAATTTTGTACACACACATAAATTCAAACTATTCTTTAAAAATCATTCTTTTCGCACTTATAAGGAGCTCAAAATATGTATTTTAAAATACGAATATTTCGACACTTACAATATTGCAAGATTTTCACTTACAGCGTAAAGAGAAAGTAATAACTCAAAATCGAAGTATCGCCGATAGGTCGATCCTTCTTTTTTTTAATTCCGTATAGATAATATTGCAGGAATCTGCATGAAGGTAATGGCGAAAAGCGATATCATTAATTCGATAATCTTTTATTTTCTTTCTTTTTTTTATCGTAATACATAAGTAAAACATAATGACCATTGCAAAGAGAAAAAAATGAAATATAACAAAAAAAGGAACGGAAGATTTTGTCCATTTGCTGTCGAGAAATCCAGCCACTTATCTTCCATATTTCGATTTTACCCAACATACTTCTATTCAATAGCCCCTTACCAACATACTTCAATAGCCCCTTGGGTTTTTTTTTTTTTTGAGAGAGAGGGTTTGTGTAGTGCGATCACAAGTGAGAATGCTCATTTCAGTACTCTCTCCAGGTTGAGATCCCTAAGGAATCCAAGATCTTGGAGGGTTCTAAGGTGGGGTATTTCCCCCTCTCCAATCTGGTAGCAACCCAGGTTCTTGAATCTTCTTTGGACGACAGCATCGCAATCGGTGCTGAAACCGATCGGAGAACTTTATATTGAAACCTAACCCAACCCCTCGTTCAAAACTGCCTTTAAATGAATTTTTCCGGAGAAGTGTTTCAAATAGAAGTTGTAGATCTTTGTATGTATAGTTCATGTCCCAAATTTCAAGAAAATCGTCGGAGCCATTTTTGAGAAAATTGCAAAAAAAGTAAAAAAAATCAACTAGTAAAGTGGTACTTCCGGTTGAGGAATTTCGACAGATAACGTAGGGTCAGATCTCATGGTGATACCTAAACGGAATATTAAGTTTCAACTTTCTACGGTTTTTCGTTTTTGAGCTATGGTGTTCACATACATATACACACACCCGTGCATGTACACAGGCGCACACCCACACACGCACACAGAGAACATTTGCTAAAAACTTTTTTAACTCCGGGTAAGATCGGGAATGTTCGTTGTAGATCGTAAGTAATGTTCATCGCGCTTGTAACCCCTACTCTTTTTGAAAAAAGTTAATAAAAACATACACTTTTCTATACTAACACAAAGAAATTTTTTATATATACATATATATATATACTAAATTCTCCAGCGCGACTCCCAACTGTGAACCCCCAACTTCTACTTTTTTTACATCTCCTGATATACATGCAATTCACTAAGTGTACAATTCATTGTAAGAACTTATTAAAGGAGCTCCTATACTGATATACGTTCCTATTCTTTAATGTCTGATTCTCCGATTTTACTACTGATCTTTTTTATTAATACTTATAGATCAGGCCAATATATACAATTTTTACTGTGACTTATGTTCCTAACTAATACAAAAATGAAAATATTTTTTTGAAATTGAAATATGAAAGAAAATAAAATCAAATAAGAAAATTTTACTACTTTTTTATTTATTTTTTTTTTTCAAATAGCTGGGGGTTCAGTCGCGCAATCGCGAATACCAGTAGCCGCCACTGTTAGAAGCATTGATAGAAGTCCAAAGTTGAAGAAAAATCTATTAAACAAAAGAGCGAGTTTACAGAATAAGTTTTTTAAGGTTTTTGGAACTTTTTAATTTTTATATCAAGAATTCTGTTCTTGCAAACAGTCTAGTGCATAATTTTGCTAATAAATTAAAAATTATTACATATATTGCTATGATCAAATCACATCAATAATACGAACAAATTCTATTAATTGACTTATTAAAAGTAATCACATTTTTGATTAGGAATGAAATCGTTTGTGATTAAAAAATTTAATCAAAATTTATAATTTACCACTATTTATTGTTATTTTCTAAGAGATATTGCACCAAATAATCCTGTGGATAAGTAATTTAAAAATTTGAAAATACCAAACAATATTATGTATATCTAGTCTAAACTGTATTACAGTTTTAACTACACTAGAATTGTCATAATAGAGCAATTATACAGAACACTTTTCATTGAGTTGAAAAAAAAAACAACCAAGTTATTTGTAATTTTATTCAAATTATCAACCATTTATTATAGAAGAATACATAGCTTTATTACAAAGAATATAATTAACCAGACTAATTAAACAAGAATTTGTTTTATTAGAATTTCTTTTTAGTTTTATTTATTTTTTTCTAGTTTTTCAGAGAATTATATTGTTAAACTTTCTGACTTTGACTCATTTATATTTTAATTAAACTATCTTTTAATTAAACTAATTAAACTATCTTTTAATTATCCTTTGTGTACGCGTGAAGGTGTACCCAGAGCGGTAACAAAGGCGTTTATATAAATATAATATACAGAAATTAATTAACCAAGACAATGTGTAGATGTAGAAATATCTAACTGATTAAGGGCGAATAAAACTTAGATTCATCTTAGACGAAGTGGTCTGAAGTATGATGCAGTGGATATAGTAGATAAAGAAGAAGCTGTGGTGATGACGGTGTGGGGGACGGAGAAAATGTGTAAGTGTGGCGTGTGAGTATTGGGTATAGATGTATAAGTGTGAGAGTGAGAAGTGTAGGGCATATGAGAGGGTATAGGCGGTAAAAGGCTGATGTTGAGCAGGCTTGCACAGATGCTGCTGGATAAAGGCGATTTCCCTTGGTGAAGTCGTATTTTATGACAGAGAAGCGAAGATGAAATTCTGTTGTGGTGAAAACGGATAAGGGGGTGGCGAAGTAATAGTTCAGATTCCTTGATTCACAAGAAGTGAAGATATGAAAATACCTTATAGGAAAGCGAATAATTAGGCGTACAAGGTGTAGGGCATACAAAACACTGATATACTCACACTAAAGATTAGCAAAAACAGTGACACAATGGTCATAGAACATCCGATCTATAGGGCAGCAAATATGGTGGAAGGCCAGAGAGGGGATAAAAGAAAGAAGCAAAGACCGCCCTCTGATTTGCAGGAGGAACAGAGAAGAAAACGGAAAGGAGTGTGGGAAATTCGGGGCAAAATACAAAGAAGTATAATGGGGTTGTTTAAGGAGAGAAATGGCCTGGATTAAATGGTTAACACTCTATAATATAATATGTGACACTGACTGCCTGGGCTTTACACTTGCTAGAGTGGAAAAGGGGTAATGATACATAGTTGTGACTGGCGAGTGATCTCAATGGTATGAACTCTGTAGTATGAACTGTTCTCGTTCTGTCTCCCGTCGCTGTATTTATATGGTTTCTCCCATTCCAATCCGAGAGAGTGGTCCTGTCATTTTCTCTCTCTCTCCTCTCTCTGCTATTACAAAAGCAAAGAAAGCAAAAATAAAAAGTAAAAAAAAATAGATTTAGTGAAATAAATTTAAGTAAAATAAAAGCAATGAAAACAGAAGAAACGCCTACAATGTACAAAGTACAACTTCATCTAATCCTCATAGAAATTTGTATGTTGTTAACCTTATTCGTTAATGAATGGTTTACTTATATCGAATAGGCTGGATTAGCTCCGGGACTTGAAACATGGCGGTCTCGGGTTCAAGTGTAGCAATGCTGTTCTGGAATTTTCTCACTCTTCAGTTTACTTATGGTGATGGATAGTGTAGACTATATTGGTTTGAAAAAAAAAACAGACGACAAATTCATATTTCTAATTTAATTATTAGTCGATAGTCAGATTGCATTTTGCCCAACTCTTGCTTATAAAGCCAAATCGACTGCAACATGAAAGATCTATTGCGTCTTTCATTTTGTCAGGATCTGTTTTTTAATAATTTAGTCATTAGTTATAATAGAGTTGATGAGGAGAGAAATTGGGATTGATTAATTAAACGAGATATGAAGACACTGTTATAATATAACTATAAGTTTACACAAACTGCACTGGACTTGTAATGATTTTATAGAATAAAAGTTGGGAGTAGATATATGACACGATGCGATGTATATGGTTAAATCTGTTAGATAGATAGATATCCAGGTCTTTCTCACGGGCTTATATACAGGTTCTCCCACTCTAGCTTGCTTAAGTCAGTGAGTACCAGAGAGGGTCTGCCTTCTCTCTCTCTTAATTCTCTCATCTGTCTGCTCTGTCTTGCTGATGTAATTCTCTCTTGTTCCTTAAATAATTTTTTGAGAAAATTATCACTCTCAGTTCGTGGCTGAAATAGAATGCCTCCATTTATCCTTTTCCAGTTTAAGATTAGCGCAACACTAATCACTACATAAAAGGTGTTTAAATCCGAGGTCAGCCTTACTTACCATCCTTCGTCCAATCCTATGATATTCCTGGAAAAAGCTTCAACCATCCTGTTCTATGTATATGCATTAAATCCCTTCCTTAATCAAGCCACTTCTTATCAGAAATCGTATCCATCATAACTTGCTTATTTACTTGAATTCAGATCGGTTTCAGTTTCATTACCATTATCAGCATTTCAAGTTTTTATAAAGGCGTTAAATTTCTCTTTTAAAATTTTTTGTCACACTGTACATTGACTAATTGCATAGGAGGTTACATTATCATAATATTGTTATTATTATTATATAATTATGATAATTATGTAAATGAGTATATTAATTATTACCATATAACCATTATATTATAATATTTTACTATTATTATCAAATAATTAAGTGTATTTTAAGGTTTCGAGATGATCAGAATTTTGTGGTAATTACTTTACCTATGTTTAACATAACACTAAATATTTCTCATTTTAATGTAAGTTTATATAATTACATGAATATCATTTTCCAGCATTCCTCACTTTGCCTAATTTGTAAAAAAGAAAACTTTATTAATTTCATATATTTAATATTTCAAAATATTTCAAAAAAAAATCTGGTGTGAAACACTCACACAACTTTCTCTTACAATTATACGTAAATTAAATGACAAATTTTCGCTGAACTTTACGAATTTGTCCGAACATAAACATAGAGGTAGTGTGGGGGAGAAAAG
>JAAEAF010006602.1:0-57933 GCA_011037195.1 Triatoma infestans
TATATTATTCTCTTAGCAAATTTAAGTATTCTACAATATCACAACTATATCTTAATAAATCAGATGCTTATCTAGAATAAAGGAAAATCTCTATCACTGGCACTGAGTTTAAGAGAGCGATTCCTGAAGCAAGTGTTCTGGCTTGAATGTCTGTTTTAGACTGTTTTGAAGGAATGTCTTCTAATTGTTCGTTCAAATCTTCCCCTGTAAGAAGAAGGGGTAGACAATGCTAACAAGGTTCATGAACTCTAAAAGATAGTGGCGTTCTTCTACCTGCATAGTCCTTTTGCAATAGAATGTTACATTTTTCTTGATATTTTTGATTATTTCAAATTAAATATATGTTTATATTTCTGGCATCCATCACACGTTCAAAGGAAAATAGCTTTTCATTCAGATCAAACTGTCCATAATGTCGGATGCCCTAGCCGACGCAATAACTTCCTCCCGATGAATCGTTCTAATCCTGACTATCAGAGAGCTGCCAGCTGATCTCTCCCATACTCCCAGTCAGTAATAGAGGGGCACATTTTTCCGCCAACCTTATCCAACTACCAAACCAATAGGCTTTCTGCTTGATTACTTCCAACGCCAAAATTTTGGGGAGTCTAGATTGAGGCAGGTTCAACACCTTCAGACAGGTTCAACACCTACAGACATTCTCTTACACTGCATCCTTAAAGTAAACAACAATAGCAAATCCACACCAGTCTGCACATAGAACATATAATATAATTGGGGGTAATACTAGGCAGTGAATACAGTTTTTTAATAAAAACTCTTAACAACTGTTCTAACGCCTCATAGCGTTGATACCCCCCATATCTGTGCTGCGTAACAGGCCAGATTTATCTAAAATAATCTTTTCTAGGAAAAAGTTACAAATAAAAATGATTGGTCTAGAAATATATGTAAGCAATATATGAAATTTGAATAAAAACATTGGAGTAGAAAACAGGATAAAATCTGGTGTAAATCGGCCACACGACATTCTCTTACACTGCAATTAATAAAATAATACGAACTGACCAATTTTCTTAAAAAATTGCACTTTTTTTGTTCACTTGCTACAACATATTATGGACATAATACAGTAACATACAGTATGGGGCGGGTGTTGGTGTATTGGTTATGAGCATGGACTTGTAAGTGGGAAGACCCCCAGTTCGAGTCCAGCGTATAACTAAATTTTATATTTGTTTAAAAAATGTAATAGTAAAGTAGTGCTTCCGCCCCCGTCCACGACACCTAATTTGGTAGTTAGTTGGACGTTAAGCCCGCCTGAAAAAATAGGCATTACTTTACTTTACTTTAGTATGGACGTATTTTATTTTATTTTTTATTGCCAGATAAAAGATACATCTTTATTGGTACGGTCAGTTACATTATAATCTCAGTTTACAAAAAATTATCAAGGATTAAAAACTTAATTTTGAAATATTCATATATCTCATACAGCGGATGAGCTATTAACAAGTTTTTTAACATTATTTTTGAAACACTTAAAGTTATTATTTTTTTTATATTGTCTGGTAAACTGTTGTAAAAAGAGTTGGGACTAACTGTGTGTAAGTTGGTATGATATTTTGTCAACCTGTTTCTATTCTGGACAAGATTATTACGTTTTCTAATGAAATGATCATGAACCTGTGTGAAAAACATAGAAATTGGGCTTTAATTACTAAATTGGGAATTTAAACGAAGTATTGAAAAATACGGCTGACAGTGTTATTAAGTATGTTCAAGCTTTTAAAGGAAGAAGGACAAGAAACATTCGAGTCTAAACCGAAGGTGACTCTAAAATTGTAACTTAAAAATTTTTTTACATCATAATTTGCGATGATTATAGTAATAACACCATACAACATATAGTACATTATAGAAATTATAGTACCATAGCACAAATGGCCATGAACATAAGCAAAATATGCCAACTTTTAGAGCTTTCAAGTCAACCGGCATTCTTAATTTTCTCAAAACATAGATTCTACGGGACACTTTACCTATGACGTTATTAACTTGATCTGTCCAGTTCAATTTCGAATCTATGAAACCGCTAAACCCTATAGCACAACAGCCCATAAGGGACCATGGCTTGCCTGACGGCGATTTGAATAGGGGGACTTGTGGTAAGCACGCCGCTGTTCCCACGCCGTTTAGTTCCGGCCTTCGCTACCTAGGGCGCTACCAACTGTAGCTTCCCATTTTTCATCACGATGCTGGGTCAACATCGACGATTTTGCCCTCACGGGAATTGAACCCTGAATTCTCACACGAAAGGCGAGTGCGCTAGCCACTAGACAAAAGCGTGAGGACTCGAATCTATGAAAATGCCAAGAAATTGATAGCTTTTTCTGTCACAACGTAATTTCCTAATTTAATAGTAATATGTATCTTTTATTTTGTTCTGGTTTAAACTTAGTTTATTAGCCGCACACTAGTTGATTATAGATTTAATGCAGTTATTACTGATGTGCTATCTGCATTTATAACATGTACCGTACATATTCGGGTACATATTTGTCCACCTACAATGGCAGGTCGTCACTTGAATGTGGTTAACATTGTAGTCCAAAAGAAATTGCCAGTAATAGTGAACAATATCTTTTTGAAATTTTGTCATAAATACCTCAGACTTCCTCGATTTTTCTCTTAAATAAAAGTGATACAGTTTGACTGTGTGCATTGAACATTCCAAATTGATTTTTTGTGAGAATCGTAACGTTAACGCTTTTCTCTAAATTACCACTTCATTACAATGTATGATTCTGCCACCTATATAATATTAATATACTTTAAAAGCATCCTACAAAATTTGAAGAGAACGGATTGACTAGAAGTGCTATATTATATAGGTTTTTGAGGTTTTTTTTTTTTTGGACTTGGCTTGAAAAAGACTATAACGATTTATTTTAAACTTGGAATACTGGTTGCACAGATACAAACCAACCACTTTTCTTTCTTTTTTTACACATTTTGCTGAAAAAATTGTTTTTCGGCTGTGATTTTGAAATATCTGAAATATTAGAACTCAAAAATGTGTTTATTCAAAATAATGGTGCACTACTCTGGACTAGAATGTGAACAGTTCTCTATAAGTAGATACATTTAACGGTTTATAAAATAGTTTTCTGCACAACATGGCGGCCATGGGTTATTGTTGGTGGTGTAGTGGTGAGGTTAAGTGATTGGGGAAGAGAGGTGGGTGATGGAGACGGTCGCCATGTTGTGTAGAAAACTGTTTCAGAACCCGTCAATTGCATCTACTTCTTTACCTGCCTGGTTAAGTATTTTTTTATCCCTCCTTCATCACATAATTTTTTATGATATGAAGAAATAAATAAATTCTAATGTTTAAAGACTATTTAACATTTAAACATATATAGACCATAAAGAACATTTTGTAAAGTTTCCTTTTTTATATGGTTGTATTATTTGGCAGTAAAGAGAGTCGTTTCACACGAGATTTGTTTTTCATTTGATTTTTGAATAATACTTTTTGAAATTCATGTTTTATATTTGTGTTTTTTTCATTTTTTTATTTATACGCACTTTTTTAAATAGTTTTATTATTTATTTCAAATATGTATTATATGTTTGAAATATATGCTATGCCTATTTTTAACGAATAAAAATCTCTTCTAGTATATGACACCTATATAAAATGCAAGGCCCAGGGCACATGTGCGTTTACATGTCAGTTTCACTGAGAAGTGTCCGTATGAATAAATTTACGTTACTAAATTTTCAAACGTTTAGTTCATAAATTTCAGTTAGACTATTGATTCCTATTCACAATTCACGACTAGTAACTCAATATTTAAATCGTAAATTTACTGGGAGGTGGGTATAGAATAGTTGTCTATTTTTTTTTTTTTTGGCCGGCATGTTCGTTTTATTTAACACCAATTGGATTTATTTATTTCATATGGAATCGTTAAAAAAAAAAATAAATAAATAAATAAAACGCTTCTTTACTGTCTGATTTACGATAACTCCAGTTATAAAACAACTGGATAAAATTACAGAGGACCATCAATCTAGCTAGGCTTCCATTGCTGTAGTAACTTAAGGAAAAAAATGAATGGAGTATCATAATTTTTTATGATATGAAAAAATGAATAAATTTTGATCTTTAAAGACCATTTAACACTTAAAGATAAAAATACCATAAAGAATGTGAATGCGAACACTTCTATAAGTAGACACAATTGACGGGTTCTAAAACAGTTTTCTGCACAACATGACGGCCGACCCTTCACCCGCCCCCACTTCTCTCACTACCCCACCACCTCTCACTTCCCCCTGACGGCCGACCCTTCACCACCCCCTCTTCTCTCACTACCCCATCTCCTCTCCTTTCACTTCTCTTGGAAAGTGGGAAAGAAGTTAATTGGTGGTGGTGGTAGGTTAACGGAATGTGTAAGTGGGTGGGTGAGGGGGACGGCCTCATGTTGTGCAAAAAACTGTTTTAGAAAATTCGTCAATTGCATCTAATTCTATACCTGTCTGAATAAGTAAGAATAAAAAATCTGGTGTGTGAAACACTCAAAACGGAATTTATAGCGATAAATTTCAAAATTAAATTGATTTCTTGAATGTTATTTGCGCTGTCTTCTGGACTATAATGTAACTATATTGGGGTGTCTACCTGTATTTATTTATTTAAAAAAAGACCTTCTATATTTATGCTCAAAATGTCCAAGTTTAAAAAAAAAAAAATTGATCAATTTTGTAATTGTTATTAACTGCAGTAACAGAAAGCCGTGTGATTATTTAACTAATCAGAAACATTTTCCGTGGTGGCCGGCTACATTTTGTGGTCATCGACTGGTTTCGGGCGTTCGCCCATCTTCATTTTGCTAATAATAATTAGTATTAAATAATAAATACGGTTTTTAACATTCTATCAAGTTATCAGAGATATTTTCTGTGGTTGCCTGCTTCATTTTGTGGTCATCGACCGGTTTCGGGAGTTCGCCCATCTTCAGGATACGTTTGTCAGACAGTGTGATAACACAGACTTGCACAGAGCAAATTTAGTTTATACACTCTTTAAGTGTGTATAAACTCTGAAATAAATTTCAGAACCCGTCAATTGCATCTACTTCCTGCTATATTTGCTTGGTTAAGTATATTTTTGTCCTTCCTTCATCTCATAATTCGTGTGTGGAGTGTATAAACTGAATTTTCTCTGCGCTAAATCTGCGTTATCACACTGTCTGACAAACGCATCCTGAAGATGCTGAAGATGACCACAAAATGAAGCCAGGCTACCATGGAAAATGTCTCTGATGCTTTCCAGCTCTCCGGAACTAACCACCACCACAACAATGTTTAACTAACTTTGATTTATGCAAGTTTTTTTCTCTTAGAGAAAGTAAGAAAGTGAAAGAGAAAAAAATATGGAGGATAGATGTTATAAGAAAAGATAGAAGATTTTTCTTAAACTTGAAGCATTATCAGATAAAAATGATCGATAAAAACAAAATCGAATAGACAAACCAAATGATCGAATAGACAAACTAAAATGGCAGAACTTTTTCAAAAGTAAGAAGTATTTTATTTTTTCATTCTAAAGAGAATTATAATTTGTAAACAACATACAAAATAAAAATATTAATTTATATAAAGTTTTGTTCTTTTTCATTTTCAACGCACTGAGATGAAAATTAAAAAATAGATTTTTATAACCGACAAAGCTATTAAATAAAATTGACGCTTCATTAGGGCTTTGCCTTAGGTCTAAAACTTGGCGCTTACATTTCTCTGGTAAATAAAAAAACCCCACATATTATGTTGAAAATATAATTTTCTTTATCCCTTACAAACACAGATTTATAATAATGCCCAATGTTATATTATTCTAGAATATATTTTACATTTTTACTTTCTTTTTTTTTTTTCTTGTATTTTATTTCCTTCTTTTTGTTACATAAAGTAAATTTAATTCGTCTATTGTGAATATAAACAAAATTGTACAAGGTTGTTGTATTTGATGGTAACAATACAATGTTTTTAGGTAGAAATTCACCTTTACAATTCTCGCCATGCATAAAAGAAATGCCTCACATTGAACGTAAGACTTTGAACAAACAATAAAATATGCAAAGTGTATCTTCTCTATAAAAGA
The DNA here is from genome assembly GCA_011037195.1 of Triatoma infestans. Classification (NCBI taxonomy): domain Eukaryota; kingdom Metazoa; phylum Arthropoda; class Insecta; order Hemiptera; family Reduviidae; genus Triatoma; species Triatoma infestans. The sequence continues at coordinate 6,134 of JAAEAF010006602.1, forward strand.
AAGTTTTTTAAAAACAAGTAAAAAAAAAAAAAGAAAAAGGTAAAAATCCAAAACAGTATAACAGAGAATAATAAAAATATAAAAAAAATTAATGTATTTTTTTTTTACAAGAAATTATTCTTCAATATATATGAAAAAGAAGATTGACGTATATTTATCACAATAAATACTGTTACAGTAAAAGTAGAAGATAAAATTCAATAGATTGAGATGAAACAAAACTTTTATTTAAAAACAAAACATTGTCGAGCACAATAAAGATAATATGTATATTCAAAATTACCATCTCTAGCCTTAATACACGTTTTAAATCTCCTTGGAGGGAAGGGAATCTACTAAGTGGTTAGCGTACTAGGCTCCCATAATAGCTGTGCCACCCTTAGATTTTTTTTTCTTCCTAAGAGCCTCTACACCTCACTGTCCGATGATGGCCAGTGTTGTCTGTAACGAGGGAACCTTGTACAGAGGCCAGCAGCGCATGAGAAGGCTCCGGGGCGCAATACATTTTTCAGAACGCAGTGCAATAATCCCCTACAACAATTTTGTGATTTTAATCCACCAAGTCATTATCTCTTATCTATAACCCTTATTCTTTAACCTTATCTTTAACTCTTATCTCTAACCTATATCAGATACTGCAAATAATATATCTAGTGTGTCAGGGTGATGATACCTTCCACGTCACTTTTTAACACATTAATTATGCGCTATTAATTGTAGCATGAGTTTTGATCTTGCAGTTGTAAATTTCATTTACAAGAAATCATGTATCTTCAACGGATAACTGATAATAATCTTGACTTTTTACAAGAAGAACTACCCCTTATGACAAAGAATATTTCCTTATATACAGATTTCAGATGTGGAATCAGCAGGACTGTAAATTACCTCATTTTGATGGGGAGTGTAACTCCAAATTTTTAAGTTCTTCATGTAGCTTACGTTGAATCGTAAAATATAGTCCAGATTTTTGGGCTTCAAGGCGATCTGATCAAAAACTTTTTCGGTTACTTTCTTTGTAATCATAAGACTCTTTAGTTTATGCAGAAAAAAGTTTTGTCAAGATCTAACTTACTACTCTGGTGGCTGCTCCGACACCACCATAGATCTTTCAGGTCGCAGTGCAATAATCCCCTACAACAATCTACAATCTAGGTAGGTTCTAGGGGTTAAGTTGAATAGGTTGTGAAGATAGAAGTTGGAAAGATATGCCACACCTCATGTGACATATTGAGTGATTTAGATATGGGCGGTACCTTATGATTTTCTGCAAGCAGAATATAATGGGGTTGTTGAAGGAGAGAAATGGTTTGGTTTGATTGAATTAACAACATATGGTTAACACCGTATAATAATAATAATAAGTGACACTGACTGCCTGGACTTTACACTTGAAATGATAGAGTAAGGTAGAGTGGTGATGATGACACGTTGACTGGCGAATGACCTCAGTTGTATGAACTCTTCTCGTTCTGTCTCCCGTCGCTGTATTTGTGTGGTTTCTCCTGCTCTAGTCCGAGAGAGTGGTCCTGTCAGTTTGTCTCTCTTTCTCTGCTACGAATACTCTCTTTGGATACTATTACATCATCCAATATAATGGGGTTGTTGAAGGAGAGAAATGGGCTAGTTTAAATGAATTAACTAAATATGGTTAACACTGTATAATATAATAAGTGACACTGACTACCTTGGACGTCACACTTAAATTGTTGGCGCGCCTTAAATTTAAAAAAAAAAAAAAAAAAACTTTTTGGCCAATCATAGATCCATATAACGTAAAATTTCTCATAGATAATTGCATGCTGTCCGCCGCACTAAGAACTCTTTTAGGTTGTTAAGAGTGAAATGTGGTCTGTGATAAGCCATTCTCTCACGATATAATCTATACACACTACAGTCCAAGGGACTGAGGTCCCTGGGCTTTTTGAGGGCAATCTGTTACATTAATAAACTTACTAACATTCAGTCTTAGCCCATTCTTGGGTGGCCATCGTCTTATGCGCTGAATCTTGCTGAATCCCTTAACGATAATTTGAAAAAAAAAAAAAGCTTTGATTTAGAGGTTTCACGAGTTCAAAAATAAATTGTTTGTATTGGAGTTTTTTGGAAGTGGGACAGAAGAGTAAAAACGTAGTTTGAGCCAAAGTTAGACTTACTGAACATTGTTCACATTGAATGAGACTACATTAACTTCTCAAAGGTAGACTTACTAAGTAGTAGATAGAGTATGGTAGTGAGAAGAGAGTGACCAACTGACCGGCAGGGGGATAACGATGGTAGTTGAGTGTTGATGGTTGTTCGAATGACATTTCAATGTGAGTGAATTGGTAGTCAGGCACCCTTTTTAAGCGGTCGGCTGGATAGCCCCTACACTCCTTAAACTTCACAGATTGCTTGAGTTAGAGAGACCTGTAGATTCCATTAATCTTGGCAATTCATTACTCAAGTTTTAACATCTTTTTTACGAACATGGATTACTGTTTGGCTTGAGAGCATTCCCAACCAACAGATAACAGGACTCAGATGATAACCTTACCAATAACTTCCTGTGTTTTTTTAGAGCTGTCTGGAAATATGCTATTATTTACTCAGTTATATTTTTTTTTTATACTGCATACTTTTTTCGCCAGTGAACGAAATATGACCGTGAAAATCGTGTGCTTAACACTGTAACAGAACTTTACATCTGTCCTGTCTAATTTGTTTATAGCAAATGCCTGACCTATGATTCTCCGAGAAGCTTTCTCTCTAAGTCTCTTTGAATCAGTCTTGACTTAGATCTTTCTGAGATGCTTATCATGGAAGTGAGGGGGAGAAAGAATTAGAGATAATGGATTTATGAATGCGATTAGAAATAAACTAGATGATATGCTGAACACTGTATAATAAATGGAACACACAAACTGCAAGGACTTTATAGTTAAATAGAAGTTAGGTAGCGAGATAATAATAAAGAGACTGACTGGCTAAGTAAATCGAAAATAAGTAGCTAAGTTGCTGAATGGCTGTACTGTTGTAAAAACAGTCGTAAAATTGTGTTGAACTGCTTTGGTATGGCTCTATTTACATTAATCAACCAATCCTTCCCTAGTCTGGCCTAGGTGGGAAGTAAGTAACATTTTATTCATTTAATGTCTGCTTCTTCGCTCTTCGGATCCCATTACATGGCTATCTCGAGTGACTGATTTTTTTTTTAATCTTTTAGATTTCCGCGGCTATTTCCATGAATAAAAAACAAAAATAACTTGAGTTTCCGGTTTGAGACTGCAACAAAGTTTTGCTAGAAATCGACGTTTTTCGCCCATATTGCAATGAGCTTCTTCAGCGACGTTACACATTGAAAGTTAAAGAAGCATAAATTATTGATTAACAAGCTTGAGTTTTTTTTGAATTTGTACTTAATTTTAATACTTAATTAATAATTTAATGTAAAAATGGCTTACAATTGTTAATAAGACTGGAGTTGTTTTGCTGAAAAATTGTAGCACAGCTTCCCCTATGGAAACTATTGGATTTCTAATTTTTTTTTAGGTCATATATTGATCGTTGAATAAAATCAAAGTTGTTGACAATTTTTTGTTTACGTTATCGTAAAATCGGTATCTACATATACAGAACTAGAAGAATAATTGATGAATATCTACTACAACTAATAGAAAATTAACATAAAATGAAAGGCAGGAAAATTAGCTAAATAGAAATATGGGAAATAGAAAAAAACAGAATTCAACCTTAAAAATAATTCTCAAGAGAAAACTAGGGGTATGGGTGTAGGTGTGAAGGTAAGAGAGATTGTAAAGTACTCACGACACACTCACACACACTTACACACTGGGTGAAATTGGTCTGTGATTGATGGTAGAGAGCACAATGTTGCTGAGATTAAATCACACACTACGTTCTATAGGACATTTGAGCCTGGCCAAACCTACACCAAAACAACACACAATTACACACACACACACACATATACACACACTGATTTACTCCAGCTGAACACCATGTGTGAACCAATTTGCTCCATTTTCTCTCTAATGACAATAGTTATTCTTAATGGATTTAACTATTAATCAAGTTCAACTAGTTGGGTAAAAAAAAGGTAACTGGTGTAAAAACTTTTCGACTTTCTCTTACTAAAGTTAATACAATTATTATCAAATTGACAAGTTTTTCTTGAAACCTGGAAATATATACTGAGTTGCCCTACGAGAAAGGGGGAATTGCAATCATTTTATATAATCTGTTATTTTTTTAAAAATATAATCGCCGATAGTGATTTTTTTTTTTTGTTCAGCACTAAATGCGACGTTTTGATCTGGACTGATGGGTTTCATTACTCTTATCTACAGCACTGTTTCAAACTAATAGAAAAGAACTATTCTCCACATGTTGCAATTGAGATTTTTATATCATTTACTCACTTGTTATAGTAAAGAAAATATCCAAATCTCTAGATTGTACAAGAAAGATGTTCGTCAATATAGGTAAGGAATTTTGAAAATATTTTCGTAAGAAACATTGTCTCTCAAATTCTTGCAGAAATGCCTAGGAAAAACCACGAGATTAAAAAAAAAAAAAAAATTAAGATAAAAACGTTTTAATCTAACAATGCACCAAAGCTTTAACTTTACACAGGCTGTGTTGCCCGCACACAGCACGTCCTTACAATATTGTATTAATTTAACGGTTTTTTTGTGCCTTTGTTTCCCTAATAGTAATGACCCCAAATTACAGTACCTGATTCTTTTTACTGCACTAAGATACATTTAAAATATTAACAAAATTAGACTATTTTTCAAACTATAAAATATTCTAAGCTGTTTTTCAAAACTATTATTTTCTTTTATTTCTTTCTTCCACTACACTCCTAAAAGGTAGCACAGCTAGACTCGAACCCGGGGTCCTCCTCGTGCGAGTCTAGTTCGCTACCCACTTAGCTATTCCCTTCCTAAATATTAAATATATTGTTGTGAAATAATTTTTGACCTATTCTATATAACTTATTAAACATGTCTAAGCTATTTATCTTCTAAATTATTAAAACGATTGTGGAAAAATTTAATATTGAGTACTGTAATGGAATCAGATATTGGATGTAATGGAATTGTTTGTTGTGTAATTCCTGGAGTAGCAGATGTCTTGAAGAGGGCGGAAGTTAGTCTGAGAGATTTGGAAGTTAGTGCTCGAATTATTAAACGGTTTTTATATAAAAATAAACTGTATTTTAACAATAATTTAAACGTTAGAAATGGTAACTAATAACTATAAAATACTTAGGAATAAATATAAGTTAAATAATTAATAAATTAGAAGGACTAAAATAACTAACTAAGATGCACTACTAAGAATGAGTTTGAATATAACTGTGAATTGCCGCTCGGGTATATAGACGTGCTCGATTGGTTATAGCTGATATAATAAATCTGTCCTATATGGTAGAGTTTATATATATATTGTTGTTCACACTCACACCAAGGCATCTGTCTAAGTGTGGGGGCCTTGTGCGACCTTCGTAGTTTGAAGACCTTATTCAGATCAGTTCAGTGGCCAACCTTATAGCGGTGCTTGCTTATTGATTAAGTATTGATGAAAGGAGCTTTGTTGTTTATTGACCGCGTCTGTTGGCGGCCAATGGTTGCTTTTTATTACTGCCACCTTTGTTTAGATAGCAGATGGAACCACTAGTTGTAAATCTTTCTTTTGGTGTGTTTTGCCGACGTCAATGACTTTGCCATGTCATTACAGTACCAATGAGTGAAGTGTTTGCACACACACACTCGCTCGTGGCTTTATCTGAACTCCTGTATGAAAGCCACTTCCAGCGGCAATAACTATTTAAATATCAAGAGTTTTACTGAATGGGAAATAAAAAGAAGCTTAGGTTATTATCTTACAAATAATGTTTAAGATTTAAATCTCATCTCGAAAATATTAATTTTCCTAAGAGAAAGAAAAAAAACCTACCAATTCTACAAAATTTTTCCGGGCAATGTTAAATCTTTTATAAATTAAATTAAAAATTTCCTCGCCTATAAATAAATTAACCTTTTTTATTTTTCAAAAGTCAAATTATAATTTTTTTCCCTTCAAATTAAACCTTTTCCTAATCAAATTAAAACTTTCTCTGTATATAAATATATATAAAATAAAGAAAAAAAAAGTTTTATGTGCTTGATTAAAAATTTAATTTTTAAATGGAAAAACCTTTTTAATATGATTGAATAAAGTTTTTGATTCTTTAATTTTTATAATGAAATACTTTAATTTTATTGAAAAATTTATATCTGTAGGTAACTTAAAAAAATTTTGAGTTTTGTGAAAATAATATGAAAATTGTGCTTGAAATTAATCTTTTCTCATTTCAATCACTTAATAAATCTTATTTTCCCAAAATTTAACATCCTCAAGTCATTCAAAAGAAGAGATAAAAAAAAAAAAAGCTTGAAAAATTAATTGTGGAATCAATTGCTTATTCCAAAAATATCTATTTTTGAGCTTGAAGAATGGAAGAATGGAGTTGATGAGGAGAGAAATTAGGTTTGATTAATTAGACGAGAACTGAAGATTTGGTTATAATATAACTATAAGTTTACATAAACTGCACTGAACTTGTAATGATTTTATAGAGTAGAGTTATGACACGATGCGATGTATATGGTTGAATCTGATAGATAGATATATAGATCTCCCACTGGTTTATATACAGGTTCTCCCCACTCTAGCCTGCTTAAGTCAGAGAGTACCAGAGAGAGTCTGTTTTCTCTCGGCGGGCTTGTGTTCTCTCTCTTGCCGTTACAAAGAAGGAACCAGAAATAACATATAGCTGAATTAGATGAATAATTAGATATTCAATAAATTTAATCCAATTGGCAATCAAAAATAAGCTTGACAGTTTGTCGTCTGCTGTGGAGATGCATTGCCATAGTTAGAGTATTAAATCCACTGACGATCAAAGTGCCTTGTATATTTTAAGCTAGCATCTGTTGTCTCGACTAAATAAATTATCTCAGCTTGATGTTTTACCAATAAATTCCAGAATTCTGAAGAAAACTGCACACATTAATTTTGTAATGGGATCCGAATTAATCTATCCGAATAGATTCATAGGATCCGAAGACCGGAGAAACACAAAAATGAATCAAAAAGTTAGTTTTCCCCTCCTAGGCCGGAATAGGAAGGGACAGTTCAATTCATATAAGAAGAACGATAACAGTATAGTTCGGATAGTTTACGACCAGTTAATAACCAGTCAGCAACCTTCTACTACATTCTCATCACACAGCCAGTCTGTCTCTTTATATATATATATATATATATATCTCGCTAATTAATTTCTATTGTAAAGTCCTTGCAGTTTGTGTGTTCTTTCATTATACACACATCTTCTATTCTATTTTGAAGGAAGCAATAAAAAGATCTATTGTTTTTTTAAAGTGTATATCATTTTTATTCCACACTTTTATTAAATCTCCAATACATCCGATAAAAATATCTAACAACCAAGTTTGTGATCTTACTGCTTTTTTCATTGTTGAAATATTTTGTTCAAATACCCACGTAACTCACACACAAAAACACATACACACACACACACACACACACACACATACATACTAAAAAAAAAATTCTGTCGTGCTCAAGGGGAACACAAAATGTAATATATTACCACTGAAAATTGAATGACAAAAATTTACCAAGATTGCAATATTTTCTCTTACCAATTTATTTCAGTAAAAAATGCATAAACGGAAGTGCAACTTAATTGAATTGTTTTTTTATTTTCAGTTTTATGCAATTTTCTAGAAAACAGTTTTATGCAATTTTTTTTAAACTTCTTATACTAACTAAACACATTACAATTCATTACAATTTATGGTTCTGTTATCTTTATAACATTAAGACTGGAAATGCAGCTTTACATGATTGGTTTTTGGATTTTCTACAATTTTCACGGAAATGGTTACGGTTTTCTTGAAATTTGTAATCTTTACTGCATAGGTAAAAATTATCACTTCCCCCACCCCCTCGAATTGATTCACGGCTCGTTTTGTGAGTCCTGTCAGTTGGGTTTAAATTTAAATTGACGGCACAAGCTTTCCTGGATGACACAGATGCCCACATAAGTCCACTTATGGTATACATGTATGATTCTATCACCTTTATTTTTTTTTTTTTAATGGCCATCTCAACTCAGCGTGTGTACGCTCAACTAATCTCTGATTACTGTTTTAATGAAAACTTGTCAAATTAAATGTAATAATTACATAGTAACTGATAGAGTTAGAGTGTTTCACAAAAAAATATTTTTTTTTGCCGTTTTTTACTTTCTCTTACTCCTAGTAAGCGGAAGTATTTGTACTCGTGTCAATTTTTCGATATTGAATTTTCACCGGAAATATCCGTTTTGAGGTCCCCTGAGTCCAAAAAAGTGGTTTTTAGCAAATGGTGTGTGTGTGTGTGTGTATGTGTAATAGCATAGCTCAAAAACGAAAAATCGTAGAAAGTTTAAATTTGATATTCCGTTTAGGTATCACCATGGGATCTGATACGACGTGGGTCATCTGTCAAAATTCCTCAACCGGAAGTACCACTTTACTAGTTGTTTTTTTTTTAAGTTTTTGCGATTTTCTTAAAATTGCTCCAAAAATTTTCTTTAAACTTGGTATATCAACTACACATATAACAGCTACAACTTTTATTTGAAACATTTCTCCGGAAAAATTCATTTAAGGGCACTTCTGGGGGATGGGTGGGGTTAGGTTTTGTTAATTAGAATTGAATATGTTGTTGAAATTCCGAGTTTCAATAAACATACAAAAATCTACAACTTGTATTTTAAACATTTCACTGGGAAAATTCATATAAGTGCACTTTTGGAGGAGGGATAGGGTTATGTTTTTCTCAAGTGCTATCACGGTTGATTATACAATTCTATCATCTAAACAAAATTAATTAGAAATAAATAGTTGGCCAAAATTCCGGGTGTGAAGAAAATCAGTAAACCGGAAGTGCGCTTTTACTGGACAGTTTTTTTTTTTTTTTCAGTTTTCGATGAATTTCATTAAATTTGGTACACAAACTATAAAATTTGTCATTTTATAATTTTGAGAACTGGAGTAAGAGAAAGTTGTGTGAGTGTTTCACACCAGATTTTTTGTTTTTGTTTTTATAATAATTTGAATTTTTCAATTTGTCATCAATCAGAGATGATAAAATAATTGAGGAGTACAAATAAGTAAATTTCATAATTCTCGATTAGTTTCACTTAAAGCCATATTATTAACAATGGCTGACGGATGTAAAGGCTCTTTGTATTTTTTTCAAAGGGTGACTAAAAAACTCTTATCAAGGTAACAACACCTAATATCTATTTTTTTTTTTTTTTCCCCAGCCTTAGTTCATTTAGCGAGAGAAAAGATCAAAGAGCTGATGATGGAAGCAGTGATGATCTCCTAACAGGCTTTCAGTACATCAAATAGCGTCCAACCGTCCATAGTGCTTTGTCAGCCCATCATTCTTCTTGCTGCCATTTGCCTTCTCCTATGTTCATTTATTTCTAAATCTTACTATAGCTTAAAAATATAAAGTAATGCCTATTTTTTTGTAGGTGTGCTTTATATCCCCTATATACCGTCACAATATATTCATGAGGGATTTATAGTGGAAATTAAAAGCGATCTTTTATTGTATAAGTTGTTACATCGCTACTCTCATAAACAGTAACTTATAACACGCTAACTATTTTTACTTCTCTTAGAGCAGAGGAAAATTAAAAAAAAAACAGAAAATAGAGATCACGAACATATTTTTTACTTTCTCTTACTCCTAGTAAGAGGAAGTTTGTAATCGTGTCAAATTTTCTATATCGAGTTTTCACCGGATATCCGTTTTGAGGTCCCCTGAGTCCAAAAAAGTGGTTTTTAGCAAATGGTCTGTGTGTGTGTGTGTGTGTGTGTCCGTGTGTGTGTGTGTGTGTGTGTATGTATGTATGTGAACAGCATAGCTCAAAAACGAAAAACCGTAGAAAGTTAAAACTTGATATTCCTTTAGGCATCACCGTGGGATCTGACACTACGTTATCTGTCAAAATTCCTCAACCGGAAGTACCACTTTTACTAGTTAGATTTTTTACTTTTTTGCGATTTTTCTCAAAAATGGCTCCGACGATTTTCTTTAAACTCGAAACATCAACCACACATACAAAGAGCTACAACTTTTATTTGAAACATTTCTCCGGGAAAATGCATTGAAGGGCACTTTTGGGGGAGGGGTGGGGTTAGGTTTTCATCTAAAGTGCTATTTCAGTTTATTAACAATTCTGTCATCTAAATAATGTTAATTAGAATTAAATATGTTGTTGAAATTCCGAGTTTGAAAAAATCGGATAACCGGAAGTGCTTTTACTTTACCACTTTACTAAATGATTTGTTCACTTTTTCAAAATTTTCTCAAAAATGGCTCGACGATTTTTATGGAACTTCGTATATAAACTAAACATGCAAAGACACAACTTTTATCTAAAAATTTCTCTGGGAAAATTCTTTTAAGGGCACTTTTAGGGGAGGGGTAGGGTTAATTTTCATCTAACTGTGCATCCTAGTTGATTATACAATTCTATCATCCAAACATATTAGTTAGAAATAAATGGTCTGAAATTCCAAGTTTCAAAAATTAGTAAACCGGAAGTGCGCTTTTACTGAACAGTTTTTTCCAGTTTTCGACGAATTTCATTAAATAAAATTTGTCAATTATCATTTTGAGAACTGGAGTAAGAGAAAGTTGTGTGAGTGTTTCACACCAGATTTTTTTAATTAATTTTCTTGCTTAAAAAAACTATTATGTAATACACTATATTTCTTTCGCTACAATTAATACAATTACATGACTGACAAATTTTATTTAGTTAAACTTGGGTGTTTTACTTATCTAAGTAAACACTGAAACTTAATCTCACAGATTAATCAGAACACACTAAAAATCTCAATTTTTCCAACAAAAAAAAAATATATGTTTGAAATAAATGTAATAGATTTTTGATCAAGACGTGTAGGAGTTGGAAATTGGTGGGTGAATGTAGGAGAATGCTTAATATCTTAGCTCAAAGGGGTAAAGTGCAGCTGTTTTGGGTTCCCGGACAAGCGGGAATAGAAGGCAATGAGAGGGCGATCCGGCTGGCTAGGAAGGGATCCTCCTTAAATTTTTTGGTGGTCCTAAGCCAGCCCTGGCCGTCATTAAGTGGTTCTGCGATAGTCAGATTGGACTTTCGGAGATGATAGTTTTGGAAAGACATTGGGAGGACACGCAGGGGTGGTTCAGAAAGTTTTATCAGAGGGATTAAGCAGAGGTGGTTTCCGATTTCCTCCTGTCTCTGAGTAAGAGATAATATTGAGGACTTTAGTAGGTGTGGTAACTGGTCACAACTTGGAAGGCTAGTCATTTACACAATATAGGGAGGACGTCTAGTCCAATATGCCAGAATTGTGAAGTTGGAGTTAGGGAAACAGCGTATTTAACGGTGTGTACTAACTATTTATGTCAGTGTCACCTGTTTCGCTGGTACAATGTGGATGGGAACCAATATTCTAATTGTTAAGCAAGTAACAAAACATTTTTCAATTTAATCCATCTTCTACGTGTGCTTGCATAATGTTAAAAATTTGACTGGGCTATATTTATCATACTGGAAGGCTATATAGGCTAAATCCCTGCTCAGTACATCGCTGGTAAAATATGGTATGTGGGAATCTATTTTGAAGGAAGCAATAAAGGGATCTATTGTTTTTGAAGTGTATATCTTTTTCATTTCATTTATTTAGCTATTTTTTTTTTTTTTACAATTGTAAAAATTACAGAAAGGTTGGTTTGACAATTCTTTTACGCTGATAGAACTTTTTATTCTTTTTTTTTTTTTACCTTTTCGCTATGAGAAAACAATTATATCAAAATAAAAAAAAGAAACAATACAAATTGTAGAAAATAAAGAAACAGGTATAAACACTATTTTTAGCCTCTATACATTCCATTATGTATTTATTTGTGTGTAATTTAGAAAATAAATCAAAATCAAACTTAGTTAAAACAGAAATATTTAGCCAAGTAAAGATGCCAAGTCTTAAACAGTTGGTTACAAAAAAATAAATGTCTTTAATATCCATTAGTTTATATGGATTCAACAATGCAATAATATCATGTTTAAAGTGTTTTAAATATTTATTTCTAATTGTGTTATTATAAAGGACAAAAAAAAAATATGTGATCGAAACTTTCACAGCATTCTAAACATAAGGGGCGGCATTTATCTTCTGTATTGATTTTATGACATTGTTTATTAAAGTAAATACTTATCTGCCTACTAGGTGACACTCTTAATTGACTTATTATTGCAATTTGAATCACTGAAGTGCCTAATTTCAAATAGGGCTGAGTGGTATTTACCAAATATATTTGTTTATACTTACAGTTAGAGTTAGAATTGTTTGCTTTGTTTGTATCTAAAACTAATAATCGGTTTTTGTAACCAGTTAAAATTGAATTCTTATATTTTTTTTTTTTACAACACCAGCATCTTGCTTATTCCATATCCATCCTTACTCGGTATTAAAAATATTTTTTTTTAGCTGGCTACACCAATTATATTTGACTACGTTTTCCGAAGACCTATCGAGTGAAATCATTTTATTAAAGCAAATCTTAGGCAAACGATTCGGACATATACACAACAGTTTTTCCCACCAGTTAATGGCTAAGTTCAGAACCTGTGCATTTATTTTTAACAGTCCTGTCTCCAAACGAACAAATGTACCCCGGGGTTTGCCTGGGCCAAAAATATAATAATTTAAAAAATTTGGACTGAATGACTTCAATATTTTCCAAGTAACTGAATGCTCACACTTCACTTAAATAAAGAAGTACAGAACGGATTAAGCTATTGTGAACAGGGCAATTCTTAGCTTCCACGAGGATGATTTTGGCGAGCGGATTATCTGGAGGGCAGAATTTATTGCAATCACTGCTTTTGAGATCCTATCTTCAGTAGCCAAGCGGCATAGTCCTGTATTTGAGAACACAATCCCTTGGTAACGGAAAGTGCGGATATTTTCGATGGCTATATTTTTATAATAAAGAGTTTCTTTACTATTCCTTCCATGAGATTTCTTAAATACAATTGCTTTAGTTTTAGATATGTTTACTTGGAGTTAATTTAGTTCACAATAGTGCTCTAAAGCTGTTAATTTCCTTTGAGCCTCAACCATAGAATTTGACAATAATACGAAGTCGTCAGTATATATCAATGAAGCGATACCAGCTACATGATCAACGCTAACCGCAGAGCAACCCTGCTGGATCAAATATTCTTCAAAATCATTGATGAAAATGGTGTATATCTTTTTATTCCACACTTTTATTACATCTCCAATATACCGATAAAAATATCTAGCAACCAAGTTTGTGACCTTACTGCGTTTTTCATTGTTGAAATATTTTTTTCAAATACCCACGTAACTCACACACAGCTAAAAAAAAAATTATTTCGTGCTCAAGGGAACACAAAATATGTATTACAAAATATGTGGAAATTCAATTACAAAAATTTAACACGATTGCAATACTTTCTCGTTAACAGTAGCAAGAGAAATTAAAAAAAAATCATATTACATATATGAATAAAAATAGATCCCCGGATCTCTTGGACTCTGACTAGACAATTCTATAACATTTTATAAATCTTTTGATCTAAACAAAAGATACAAACTCCTAGCCCAGACTACCTGCCTGATGCTCCACACTAACACTTAACAATAAAGACTGTCTATATTGATCTCTTCTAAAGCTGCTTATACGTGTGGCCTTACAGACTTGAACTTTACGGATCAGCTAAAAATCTAATATCAACAGATTAGTTCCTTCTCTTCTATTTTTAATCCTCCGCATTGTATATCACTCATCTAACAATTATTCCCCGAGAGACCAAATTACTTTTATTTATCTAAACTCGCCTAATCTGTTTACAGTAAATTACACAACATATTTTATTTCTTTGGCAGATAAAATATATCTTCAGCCATATTACGTTCCAAATTTTCGAATGCTATAGTTCCACGATCATTTGATTAACTAATGGTGGATCATCATCATCATCATCACTGGATGTTACAAAATTCAAAATACTCACGCTTTGTATGTTATGCCGTTTCGTAGAAACAAGACTGCAAATTCACCATAAACATGCTGGACTTAATAGTTTCAAAATCAACCGCAACAAACGCCATCCATCATTGTGCCTCAAAGAGCTTTTCAACTACGCAACACGAAAATTTGGGCAAAATCCATCAACCAAAAGTGTGACTTTATTGAAAATTTTTTTTTCTTTCAGTTTTTTTTTGGATTTTTCTCGATAACGGTTCCATTGATTTTTCTTGAAACTTTGTATACACTATCTACACGCACATAAATTTCTTTAAACTAGAAATACGAAATACGTACTTGGTTCATAGATAAAAACTTATTAGTTTTATTTGAAACATTTTTCTAAAAAAAAAAAAAAAAATTATTTTAAGTGGTCCTGAGGACGTTAAAGTTCAAATGTGTTTGTTTTATAATATTGGCCTTTCTACAATGTAATCGTTCTCTACCTGCCTGTAATAGGATCCGATGAGAGGGATCCAAAGCAGAGAGAGAGAGAGAGAGAGAGAGACAGGATCACTCTCTAGTTTGGACTACAGTGGGGGAAACTGTTTAAATACAGCTGTGTCAGCCATAGGAAGGAGTCTACCGACAGTCTTGCAGCAGAGTTCATATAGCAGTTACAACGAACCATCAACCTTTCTCTTTACCTCTCATTAACATTTTACAAATTTTTGGTGCTAAAGTCCAGACAGTTTGTGCTACTTTTCTATTATACAGTGTTCAGCTTTACTTGTAGTTTATTTATCTATAGTAACCCAACTTCTTACTTTCTCAAACCTATCATATTGAAGTAATAGTATCCGAAGAGAAAGATCCAAAGCAGAGAAAGAGAGAGAGACAGGAACACGCTCTAGTTTAGGCCAGACTAGAGTGGGAGAAACTGTTTAAATACAGCTGTGTCAGCCATAGGAGGAAGTCTACCAGCAGTCTTGCAGCAGAGTTCATACAGCAGTCACAACGAGTCATCAACCTTTATCTTTACCTCTCACAACTATTTTATAAATTTTTGGTGTAAAGTCCAGGCAGTTTGTGCTACTTTCCTATTATACAGTGTTCAGCTTTACTTGTAGTTTATTTATCTATAGTAACCCAACTTCTTATCTTCTCAAACCTATCATATTAATGTAATAGGATCCGAAGAGAGGGATCCAAAGCAGAGAGAGAGAGAGAGAGAGAGAGAGAGAGAGACACACACACACACACACACAGACAGGGTCACTCTCTAGTTTAGGCCAGACTAGAGTGGAAGAAACTGTTTAAATACAGCTGTGTCAGCCATAGGAGGAAGTCTACCGATAGTCTTGCAGCAGAGTTCATACAGCAGTCACAACGAATCATCAACCTTTCTCTTTACCTCTCACTACTATTTTATAAATTTTTGATGTAAAGTCCAGGCAATTTGT
The DNA here is from genome assembly GCA_011037195.1 of Triatoma infestans. Classification (NCBI taxonomy): domain Eukaryota; kingdom Metazoa; phylum Arthropoda; class Insecta; order Hemiptera; family Reduviidae; genus Triatoma; species Triatoma infestans. The sequence continues at coordinate 21,724 of JAAEAF010006602.1, forward strand.
GCTACTTTCCTATTATACAGTGATCAGCTTTTATTTCTAGTTTATTTATCTATCTAACGCAACTTCACTTCTTCTCAAATCTATCTTATGCCTCTGTTGGTAGGTTAGGACATATAAGCAAAATTTGAAATTTAAATTAAATTTATCATTTTATATATAACTCTGGAGTAAGAGGAACTCATGTGAGTGCTTCAAACCAGATATTGTTTTTTCGAAACAGAGTACCTCAAAACAGTATTTCTGGTGAAAACTCGATTTCTAAAAATTGTCTCGATTGCAATATTTCTTTTTACTAGGGAATAAGAGAAAGTAAAAAATTCCAAGTTACAATAAAATGTATCAATTAAAATATTTATATTTGAAGTAAAAGAAATTGGTTTAAGTGTATGTTGATGTTCAAACCTGCTATGAGAAAACGTACGATAACTTTTTCATATGAGAAACGTTCGCTTTTTACCAAATAGGTGGCCGCCCAAAAAATTTATTCTACGTTAATATAGCCATTAATTTTTTTCGTATATTTGAGCTTATTTTAATATAACGAAAAAATCCATCCTTGGAATAAGGGCGTTTTACGCCTTAACACCCAATAAGGTCCTAATGTATTGAAGCGAATGAAGTAAGAACAATTTTTCTTATAATGAGTCAAGACAATAAAATAAATATATATTTTATTAATAAAGAAATTCTAAAATTGTAAATAATTAAAAAAAAAATATAAACAAATCAACTTTAACCTCATGAAAACAATTTGAATAAAAAATTACTATTACTTTATTTTCATTGAGATAAAACATTATATGTAGGTATTATATAGTATAGTGTTATATTTTCAATCAATTTCCTCCTATATAGTAGAAGACTATTGGTTGAAAAGTTGTCTGGCTGAACAACATGTTCCATCGGTATGTAAATAACACAACGAACAGTGGTAATATCTGGAGCCAGCATCCCACACGGCCGGCTCCATCCCTTACTACCAAACCACTCTGTTCACAATATAATACTATCTGGCAACTTCCTATATAGGTGTACCCAGTTTAGGCTTCTGTTTTACATCGCGTCAAAAAATAATGTTTTAGATTTTTTTTTTTTTTTTTATTATTTAAAATAAAATTACATCAATATTTTGAATCTATTTCTGACACATCCATATTGAAGTTTGTAGATTGAGGGAGCAATTTTTTTTTTTTTGTAATTCTAGTAATGTTTAATGAGAAATACAAACGAATATACATACATAAACACCATTTTTATATCGATTAATTGTTTAATTTTTTTCAAACCGCAAAATAAATTTGTACACAATTGTAGATCTACTGAAACTTAGTGCATTGGTAGAAAAAAAGAAAAGAATCTGGTGTGAAACACTCACACGACTTTCTCATACTGCGAAATGTCAAATTTAATTCACACATAAAATTCTTATTAGTGATTACAACTGTCGGGCATTTTTATGGAGAAAATCACTAATAAAATCCGTATCTCTCCTAAAGATCATAGATTGTTGTAGAGGATTATTGCATTGCGATCTGAAAGATCTATTGTGCCCACCGGAGCCTTCTCAGTGCACAGCCGGCCACCAAGCAGTGTTCTCTAGCTACAGACAACCGGACGGTGAATTCTAGTGGCTCCTAGGATGAGAAAATTTTAGGGCATGCTGGATTCAAAACCGGGACCTCCGCATTGCTAGTACATTGCGCTACCCACTGAGTTAGTCCCTTCCTTTTACCTTGGCTTACGCCAATTAACTAGGGACGGAGACCCTAGTTTGTGTACTGTGTTTATCCTTGTCTGTAAAGAATAGAGGGTCTGTAGTTTAAGTGTATTGTGTACTGCTGTGACGAAGTGCATGGAGTACTGGAGCTTCGTAACCCGTGGGGTCGCTACTCCCCAAGTAACTGTATACAACAGATAGTGAGACGTTGCTGTGTTTTTCACGGAACTCTCTCAGGCATCTGGTTGGATCTCTTACTGGACATTGTGGTTTAAGAAGACATCTCTATATAACGGGACTCATGCCGGTTCCATTTTGTACAGTTTGTGAGACAGGAGGAAACACCGATCCATCTTATTGATTGATTGCCTGGGTTGTGAGGAAATTAGGTTCAGGACCTTTGGTCGGAATAGGATGTCTGTGGAAGAGCTTAACGTTATTGTCCGATTTATTCGGATTGCGGTGAATCTTAGATGGATTGGACCTGGGTCTGGATTTCTGTTCTAGACCCGGTTTGTTGTTGTTTTTCTTGGGGTGGTTATATGGGCCCAGTGAGGCTTTGGATAGTGTAGGGTTTGGTCCCTCCCCCTTGACAAATAATAATAATAATAATTTTTTTTTTTTGAAATGCGTTAACGCACGCAGAGACCCAGAGAACGGAATCCCAATCGGACTACCGGCTAAACACCGGACTACCGGCTGCTAGGCCTAGGCTGGATTCACTGGTGACCAGTACTACATCAGAAGTAGGCCTCTGTCTTTACCCATTGGGTATCTCCCTCGGTATTATCTCACTTGGCATTCATCCAGGCCCTGCTTCTTCCTCTAAAGAATGTTCCTGGCGTACCTAGCTACAGTCTACCAGTTGGCCTCACTGGCATCGCTTCAACTAGGGTATCTGGGGACTGTCGCCCAATCACCGCCTCGAGATCACCTCTCAGCCGTTCCCACCGACCGCAGGAAAAAACGTGTGGGAAGCATCATCTTTACTGCCGGAGCAGTAAAGGCATTCCTCCGCCTCTGCTTTTCCTATTGTTTTCAGGTATGCCCTGAAATAACCTTGCCCACTCAGAAGTTGTGTGACGTAAAAGTCTACTTCTCCATGTGGCCTCTTCGTTCCATGACTTTAAGTCTCTAATCAGCCGAGCGGTCCAACGGCCACGCAGCTCACCCTCCCAGGAAGCCTGCCTCCTCCGGAAAGTCCAATTCCTCTCCTCTCTGGCTTCCCTCTGCTTTCCCCTCTGCCTTCCTTTCGTAAAGCACCTTACGTTCACTTGCAAGCAGTGCAATCGGGATCACTCCAGCTATCACTAGAACCGCTGCACTCGAGCCATTCTTTTTCTGTATGCCTCCTTATCAAGAGCGTCCGCCCGTACCTCAGCTCCGTAAAGGAGTATCGAGTGCGCCACACTCATAATAATAATAATCATCAACATAATAATACTATAAAATAATAATAATAATATATATAATAATAATCATAATAATAATAATAAGATAATAATACAACAGATATCCCTTGCGGTCAAAATCCTTTTCCCAAAAATGCCTTAATTGAATTTTTTCAGAGAAATATTTCACTTAAAAGTTGTAGTATATATTTCACTTTGTACATGTTGTTAATATAATTTAAATCGTTTGGAACCGTTTTCGAGAAAAATGTTAAAAACTAAAAACTACTTTCAGTAAAACACACTTCCACGCATCAGATGTCTTTCAAAACTCCGGATATTCAACAACATATTTAATTTTAATTAATATTATTTAGTTGATAGAATTGTGTAATAAATTGAAATAGCACTTTACAGAAAACCATAACCCTACCCGTTCCCCAAAAGAATGTCCTAGAATGTTTCAAATTCCCAGAGAAATGTTTCAAATAAAGTTTATAGCTCTTTGTATGTGTAGTTGATGTATCATCAAATTTAAAGAAAATCGTCTCGAAACCGTTTTCAAGAAAATCACAAAAAACTGAAGAACAAAAAAAAGCATTCAGTAATGTGGCACGGCACTTTCGGTTGATGGATTTTGCTCGAAATCTTCGTGTCTGTTAGTGGTGGTAGTTTTTAAACGGAATTAAAAGTTTGAGCTTTCTGCAACTATTTTTTTTTTTTATGAGATATTCCTTTCACACACATACATACTACACGCAGACACGTAGACGCATATACAGACCATTTTCTAAAAACTACTTTTTTTTGGACTCAAGGGACCTCTCAATACATGTATTTCCGGTAAAAATTCAATTTTTAATTTTTGCCACGATCACAATACTTCCTCTTTAACAGGGAATAAGAGAAAGTAAAAACGTAAAAAATATTAAATATATTGTAAACATTTTACATTTTTTTTTTTTTAAAGACTGCTCTCTCCAATTCTATGTGTGATTGTCTGTTATATTATATAAACAGAGATATCGTGTGACATCATTGTATGGTTCCACTTCTAACCTTCAACCGCACACTCTGTTGGAATAATGAAGCATTATCCATCAAATTATTTGACATTTCAGAGAGAGAGAGAGAGAGAGAGAGAGAGAGAGAGAGATAACTTCAAATATATATATATATGAAATAATCAGATAAATTCAATAACAATTTTTTTTTTTTTTGACGATGGTGTTTTTTGTTTTGTTTTTACAACCCCCGAAATTGTTTACAATCTCTGCTTATATTAGGAATGATATATTCCAGGACAAGCAGCCATATAATCTATAATTAGATTATAAAAATAAATAAATAAAATATATGTTCATTAATTTATAAAACTTACGAAGTGTATAATATATTGAGATAATTACAGTGCCCAGAAGTGAAAGCCAAATAACATTCGAACAAACTTGTTTAATATTTGAAATTTAATATCACAAGTTTTCCTCCAAAACAACTTAGAATAACATTTTGTCCAGAAAAAATGTTTCAAAAATACCTTTGGAACCGTTTTGAGAGAAAAACTGAAAAAAAAAAAAAAAAAAAAATACATTCAGTAAATTCATACTTCAGGTTTGATCGAAACCTTCGTGTCAGATGCAGTGATAATTACCTAATCGGAATTAAAAGTTCATACTTCCTATGATTTTTCGTTTTTTTTTGATATATTTTGTTCACACACACACACACACACAACATACATACATACAGAACCATTCGCTAAAAAACTAAAACGTTTAAGAAGTCCAATACACCGATTTCAAATGAAATATTTTCATGTTAGTGGTAACTAAACGAAATGTCCAAGTTTCTTGTGATTTCGTATTTTGAGTATACCGTTTTAATTTGTGTTTTTTTTTTTTTTTGTCCATATATACATAACACAAATACATTTTATAAAAATCTCTTTTTCGTACATAAAAAAAAGACACTATGGCGCAACAGCCCATGAAGGGCCAAGGCTTGCCAGACGGTGATTTGAATAGGGTGGCTTATGGTAAGCACGCCGCAGTTCCAACGCTGTTTAGATCCGGCCTTCACTACCTAGGGTGCTACTAACTGTAGCTTCCCACTTTCCCCGTGTAGGTCCCGAGGTAGAATAGGCCTACGGTATGCCGTGCCTGTCGTAGGAGGCGACTAAAAGGGAGACCCTGCACTGAACAAGTCGTATCTTCTAATAAGATATGTATGAGTCCTTGTGTGGAAAGTAAAATCTAGGTGTCATTCTTACTTCAAGAGCCCACCCTGCGGGGTACAATCAGCCTCTGGCTCTCAGGTTGGGGATTCCCTCCCCTAATCCATCCTGATCCTTTCCCCTTGCAGGGTTACCTGCAAGTTACCTGGGTTACTGAAACCCCTGTGCTTGAGGCAATGGACAGGAATCAGTAGATGGGACATTAGATCCATCGGCCTAGCTTGTTAGAGTTGAAATACTGAACTACGGGCGCAAGCTATTTTCCGAGCCAATTGCTTGCAATTGAGGTAGGATTCCTAGTGGCCATGGTTTAACCAATAACTCCAATGTCCGAGGCCATGAGTTGAGCGGGTGGAGACTCGCAATATAAAATTAACCCCGGAGCCAGCCCTTTGCGGGAAGCGCATTTGCTGGGTGTGCCCGGTTCACCAGAGCCTGCTAGAGAATGCCTTCCTCTGGAATTGGAATGTGACCACGTTGTGGGATCACTCTGCGCGCTGGTTGAGCGTATCTCAACCTGCCCTTAAATGGGTCAAGCGGGGGAGTGCTTCGGCACTTCTGCTATGGTCGGGCATTGCAATAAAAGTCCTTCCATGGTGGTGACATCCCCTTCTTGTTAAACGATCCCGTTGCTTGCAACGGGGGACCGGTAAACCCGAAAGGATAGGTACGGTCTAGAAAGATCCCCCGAGGTACCAGGAGGAAAAGGGGTATACGGGGAAGAATGTATCTTCCCATTTTTTATCAAGATGCTGTGTCAACATCGACGACTTTGCCCTCACGGGAATTGAACCCTGAATTCTTGCACGAAGGGTGAGTGCGCTAGCCACTAGACCAACGCATGAGGACTTTTCGTGCATATATAATATGAATAAAATCTTTCTAGTGAATTTGCAAAAATCTAAAGCGGTGGAGAAAGTAAAAATACTTCAAAAATAAATTTTAAACAAATTGTTTAAATTATTATTTTTTTGATTGACTGATTTTCTTCAAACACATAGAATTTTGATTGAAGTTGAAATGGTTTAAAGGAGGAAAAATCGAAACTATAATAAAGTGATGCTTTGGAGGGAAGTCTGATTTCCATATTCTCACAGGAATCCTTCTAAATCAATTTTTTTTTTTGAAAAAAGTTTTAGGTTTTACCTACTTTTAGTTGGTATACCGTGCTTAAAATAAATACTGGTATTCCTTTATAAATTGAAAGAAACTTTCTGTAAAATAAAGTGAAGTAATGCCAATTTTTTCAGGCGGCTTTAACGTCCAACAACCAAATTACATAGGTGTCGTGGACCGGGTGCAAGGCTTTACTATTAACATTTTTTATTTTTTTTTACGGGTGTTTACACCGATTTAGTGCTTCCGTTGTCCAAAAGAATTTCCCTCCAGTTCTCTCTATCTTGCCATTCTCCGACACTTAGACCTCTAGCCATCAGTGGTTCCGTCACGCCGTCCATACATAACTTGGCCTACCGCGGCGTCTCCTATCCACCGCCTGTACTGGGGCAATTTTTTTTTGACCATCTTTCTCCACTCATCCTCATGACATGATCATACCAAATTAACCGCCGAGTTTCTATGAGTTAATATTTGCAAGAACGCCATGCCCACAGCCGTATTTCCGCGTTAGGGATATGTTCCAAACCGGAGACTCCACAGCTTCGCCTCCAGAAGTCCATCTCCATAAACAGAAGAGTTCTTTCCAGCTTTCTTGTAATCGTCCAGCATTCCTACACTTTCTAAGCAGGCATGATAAATATTTTTCTTTTAACTTCCAAGCTAACCTGCTTGGATCATAAGACAGAATTCACTGCCCTAACCATGTTCCTACTGAGACTGGGTAATAATCTTTTTCCGAAGCTTGTGTCGTTTCCTATTTGTTCCGTCCGGTTTGTTTCTTTTGTTGCTGCAAGCTTGTGCAAGTTTTTTTTACGAAGAAATGTTGCTCAACCCCCTACCAGGAGGACCGGGAGCAGTGATTTTGGGATGCCATACCCCTAGATACATCGCCTTCACCATGGCTACGACCTCTATCCGCCGTCTCTGTTAGCCTACATCTGAAAGTGCGTTTTCCCAGAGGTTACCACAAGGAGGTAGAGATCGGATTTCAACCCCCACATTTTTGATACCAATATAAAAATTAACAGCTATACGTAAGACTCGAACTGGGGACCTCCCACTTACCAGCCTATGCTGATAACCACTACACCAACACCGGCCCCGAAAGAACCTTTCAGTAAATTAACACTTGAAGTCAATTGAATTTTTGTCGAAATGGGGATTTGGACAATATATTTCATGCTTATTAATATTACGTAAGTATAAGAATTGTTTAACATAGTGAAGTAATTTAGAGAAAAATCTAACATAATCCCTCCCACCCATAGGAGGAAGGGATTATTTACAAATTATTATTATTTATTTAATTTAAATATCTGTACAAATACATTGTAAATATTCTATACATAATTATTATTAATGTAAATAGCTACTGTAAATTTATTTTATTTTGTTCTATCTTGGATCATAGAAAATATGTAGGTAAAACATTGTAAATTTCATTTGTTGCACTCAAGGGACATAATTCCCAGATCATAATAAATTTATCTTTCTTTCATTCTTTCGCCTCGGAATCACCACTAAAATGAATTTTCACGGAAAAAATATATCATGCAAAGTGATAAACGTTCATATTACAATGTCAATACAGCGATTAAAGAAAATTATTGCAGTCTTTCACGAGAAAATCGTAAACAAAAAAAATGCATAAAATCACTCAGTAAATTACCTGGTAATTCCGGTTGATCGATTTTGACCATAATCTAAAGTGTACCATAAGTAACGAATACTAACTATCTGTATCATGCAGATGTGGAATCTGAAGCATGCAGTAAATTGTGGAGTAGCGACCATACCAAAGCTCAGTATTCTATGCACTTTCAGAACAGTATACAATACACGTAAACTATATGATGGAGTTGTTGAGGAGAAAAATTAGGTTTGATTGAATGAACGAAATATGAAGACACTGTTATAATGTAGCTATAAGTTTACACTAACTGCACTGGACTTTATAATGAAACTGATAGAATAAAAGGTGGGAGTAGAGATATGACACGATGCGATGTATGGTTTGAATCTGATAGATACGTCTAGATAGATTCCCACTGGCTTATATACACAGGTTCTCCCACTCAAGCCTGCATAAGTCAGAGAGTACCAGAGAGGGCCTGTCTTCTCTCTGCTTGCTATTACATCATCCCACTAACTGCACTGGACTTTATAATGAAACTGATAGAATAAAAGGTGGGAGTAGAGATATGACACGATGCGCTGTATGGTTGAATCTGATACATAGGTCTAGATAGATTCCCACTGGCTTATATACACAGGTTCTCCCACTCTAGCCTGCTTAAGTCAGAGAGTACCAGAGAGGGCCTGTCTTCTCTCTGCTTGCTATTACAACTAGAAACACTCTACCCTTTACGGCAAGGAAAAATACAGTACACAAACTAGGGTCTCCGTCCCTAGTTAATTGGCGTAAACCAAGGGAGAAAGAAGGGATTAGCTCAGTGGTAGTGCGCGGAGGTCCCGCGTTCGAATCCAGCATGCTATCCTTAGATTTTCTCTTCCTAGAAGCCTCTACAGCTCAATGTTCGGTGATGGGCAGTGATGTCTGTAGCTAGGGAACATTGTTATCCATGCACATACCCAATCATTCATACACCAAAAAAAAGAAGAAAAAGTTGCATGATGCATGAACCTCTTAAGTTAAATTCTAACCTGTGGAACCAAATTTTCTTATTTCCCGGATTAAAATACAGATTATTTGCATGATGCTTTTAAATTCTCCTATCGTGCCCTATTCTTAACAAATATCACCTTATCTCTCTAAACATATTCTTACTATAATTTAAACATAAATTACTATCATTTAAAAACAAACATGATAAATAAAAACGAATACCTTTTACGTCTTCTTCAATTTGCCGTTTGCTGCCAACCTTCTTACATATCAATTTACTTACATATTTTCTTGTATTAACCCTACTTGTATTTCACATTTATTTATTACGTGTACAAGCTTTTGATTGTCCATAAACTTTGCATCGCCTTTCTTCAAACTTTATCTATTCTTATTAGTACAGTATACTCCTGAAATAATTTATCGCCCCCCCCGTAATAAAAATAACTTGATAAGACACTGTACATACTTTACAACACTATTAAAAATTTAGTTATGGAGTATTCTGCAAAATAGAAAACAAATTTTTTATACACTACTTTTTCTAATGTCTAATCATAACTTACAATAATTCCATTTTGCTATTAATCACATACACATAGTGATATAACCTTATAACCTGCCCACATAATTATATACAACCAACAAGTGTGAGCAAACAAGATTACGTTGAAGTGAAATCTCTACACGAACTTGGTGAATTTGCTCTGAAGATGGATGAAAATCCGAAACCCGGTCAGGAAGAAAATAAATTTGCATGCTACGACGGATAAAATACCAGATGTTATCCAGCATTGCGGATCCATCCACATATTCAATAGATCTTTCAAGTCACAGTGCAATAATCCTCTACAATAATAATCCGTAAATTTGCATTTTCTGCGACTTTTCGTTTGGATTATGCTTACTGCCCACACACACACACACACACACACACCAATTTCTAAAAGCCATTTTTTGGGCTCAAGAGGACCGACCTCAAAACATGTATTTCTGGAGGAAACTCAATATTTTGAACATCAGATACAAATGAAAATTCTTTCTCTTTATACAGTAAGAAAAAGTAATAATATTTATCGGAAAATTATTTGTGTGTTGCATAAGATAAAATGATAATGCAATATTTGGAATTCGATTCTCTTATGTTTTGTTTTAAGATATAGAGATTGTGTGTGTGTGTGTGTGTGTGTGAGAGAGAGAGAGAGAGATGTATGTTTATGTTTAATGTCAGGTTCATAGAGTTGAATACTAAATATGTTGGGATGTTATGAAATCTAAGACATTCCTAAACTATCAATATATATATATATATATCCTATTTCCCCTCACCAGTAATTCCGCTTCTCAGATAATATTCCGGAATGTCTATTATTTGTTGTATAGGCCTGTGTAAACTAAAATAATTTTCTTGTTTGGTTAGTATGGAATTGTTGTGTTAGCTAAATTAATTTTTAATGTTTAAATTAATTTTAATGTTTAAATTACTAATATTTCAATTTTAAAATACTTTCTTATTTTATAGAGGCTTTTTCTGAAGAAACATAATCCCCTAGGAATATTACCTATTCATTTACAAGAACGAGTGGGTTAGTCATTGTGGATGGAGTGATTGTAGATTGAGTTCCATTGTATAATGGTACATGTTGCTCTGAGAAGTGAACGATATTGCACTGAAGCACTTCAATAGCACATCTTCCAAAAAACTCTGAAAAAAAAAATATATATATATAATAATAAAAATTAAACAACACTAAAACATTAAAATGTGAGCAATCTACCACAGCCACCATCAAAACTTTCCTCAACTCTTGAGCCCAAAGACAATATCGGCGAGTCAATGGATTGCCGTGACGCAGCACTTAGGTACTCGTTAATGGATTGCCGTGACATATCTTGGCATATCCTGTGTAATAGTATCCAAAGAGAGTATTCTTAGCAGAGAAAGAGAGACAAAATGAGAGGACGACTCTCTCGGACTAGAGTGGCAGACCACGTAAATACAGCGACGGGAGACAGAACGAAAAGAGTTCATACAACTGAGGTCACTCGCCAGTCACAGTACGTGGCATTACCATTTTTCCACTCTACCATACTCTATCATTTCATTCAAGTGTGAAGTCCAAGGTAGTCAGTGTCACTTATTATATTATAGAGTGTTAACCATATTTAGTTAATTCATTTAAACCAGACCATTTCTCTCCTTCAACAACCCCATTACATTGGATGATGTAATAGTATCCAAAGAGAGTATTCGTAGCAGAGAAAGAGAGACAAAATGACAGGACCACTCTCTCGGACTAGAGCGGGAGAAACCACACAAATACAGCGACGGGAGACAGAACGACAAGAGTTCATACAACTGAGGTCACTCGCCAGTCAACGTGTCATCATCACCACTCTACCTTACTCAGCACTCTACCTTACTCTATCATTTCAAGTGTAAAGTCCAGGCAGTCAGTATCACTTATTATTATTATTATGCGGAGTTAACCATGATTTGTTAATTCAATCAAACCAAACCATTTCTCTCCTTCAACAACCCCATTATATCCTGCTTGCAGAAAATCATAAGGTACCGCCCATATCTAAATCACTCAATATGTCACATGAGGTGTGGCATATCTTTCCAACTTCTATCTTCACAATCTATTCAACTTAACCCCTAGAACCTACCTAGATTGTAGATTGTTGTATGGGATTATTGCACTGCGATCAGAAAGATCTATGGTGGTCTCGGAGCCTTCTCAATACACTGCCGGCCCGCAAGCAGTGTTCTCTAGCTACAAACATCATTGCCCATCACCGGACAGTGAGTTGTAGAGGCTCCTAGGAAGAGAAGAATCTAGGGGTAGCAAGCTGGATTCGAACCCAGGACCTCCGCGTTGTTAATCCAGCGCGCTATCACTAAGCTAATCCATTCCTTCTCCCTTGGCTTAGGCCAATTAACTAGGGACGGAGACCCTAGTGTGTATTGTGTTTGTCCTTTCCTGTAAAGTGTAGAGTGTATGTAGTTTAAGTGTATTGTGTACTGTTCTGACGAATGCATGGCGTATTGAGCTGTGGTACCCCGTAGAGTCGCTACTCCCCAAGTAAAAACTACATGCAACAGATATCCCTTGCGTCATAGAACCTCTAACAACCTAGAAAATGTATATGGGAAGTGGGGACATCAGTTATATCGACTAGCTACACCACATATCATAAAATCTGTGTCAGTCTTAGTTCACACCCCAACAAGAAAACATCACCAACGCTTCTGCAACATCAGTCTATCATCATACTTTAACGCTACACACATTCTTTCTACAACAAAAGTGTCATGTCCCATTACAGCACCCTGTTTCTTTCAATCATAGATTCAGCGTTCAGTCAGTGTACATTTCTTATTCAACAATTTCTCCGTCCATCCTAAAAAACATTCACTACATTTTTTTGGTGATAACGTTGTTACGAAACCTCGTACCACAAACAAGGGTAAGCTCAAAATTATTTTCAATAAAAAAAAAGCTTTCTGTGTTTATTTCAATTGTGAAAAATTGTGTCCAATTAAATAATGTTGTTTTTATGGGTAAACAGAAAAAAAATGTAGCTGAGAAAAAATACACTGACTGAACAGTGAATATATTTTGTACCATTTCCCAAGATCAATACTTCGGTCAGCATTTGCAACATTCTTCATTATCAATAAATACATTCCATCTTAATACACACAATAAACTTAGAATATCTAATCAGCAAACATTCTGCTTAGGCGAAAATAATCTAACTTAACACTAGCTCTAAAAATTATCCTTCGGCATACTTCTATACTACAAATACACTCACCCAAAACATACCACTCGTTAACCACCCTAACCTTAGCTAATTGGATGGTATACTACTATAATTCCTCCACCCCTTATCTGTACCCAATAAGGTACTATCCTACACTCACTACACTATACTTTCCCTTCTTTCCTTTTCTCCTACACAAATTCTACTAACCTTTTACACCTACCCGCCCCCACTGCCTTACTCAGTGAAACTCAGAAACTCCGTTTCTTTCTATCTTGACCGAATTTCCGTAAATCATGTCTTTTATTTTTCCAGATCACAAATAAAAACACATACGATTGACTGAACCCTCTTCACAAATATTCACCAAATTTTTCGCACGTAAACCTAATTCAAATAGCATAACCTTAAAATCCCCATACCAGTAACAATTATCTAATATAAAACCCTGGATCCATCTACACCGAATTCAATTACTCCCTCAGGTTCCTGCTGATTAGTGGAATCTCACCTTCTCTGCCACTTAACCAACACCCCTTCTCTAATCCTCCCTCTTATAACTCTTCTTATTATAATGTTATCATCCACTCTAACGGTGTACAGCCCAACCTTATTGAGAATGCCAATTTTCGTTTTTTAATTCAATCAGGTCAATCGTACTGATGCACCGCTATCACACGTTGTTGATAGCATTTGAGCTATCAGCTTAGAAAACTGTTCTATACTTTCTCAACAGTTTCAACAATTCTATAATTTGCTCATTCAATAATTTAATCTTTATCCCTGATGTCGCCCATACACCCTGAAAAAAAAGCACCTATAGCGCAAAACAGCCCTGCAGAGCCAAGGCTTGCCGGACGGCGATTTTGAATGGGAGGCGTGTGGTAAGCATGGCGCAATTTCCATACCGTTAAGTTTTGGGCCTCAACTACCTAGGGCGCTACTAACTGTAGTTCCCTTTTTTACCACGCTTTGCTAGGTCAACACAGACTTTGCTCTGGAATCGAACCCTAAATTCTCGTTTTAATTTCTGTTTGACGGCCGAACGTTTCTGTATGAAGTGGTATTTCAGTGAAGAAATACAATTGTTCAGCCAAATTTTGTTTTATTTTATCAACTTATTGTTATCATGTCTTTTTAATAAATTTCTTACGTTTCGGCACTAAACGTGCCATCCTCAGAAAAAAATTCTACCAATATAAAAATATGTGTTAACATTACATAAAATATACTTTTACAACATAAAATTAGTATTATTTTTTTGTCCAAAAATTACTAACCAGTTATTTATTCTGCAATTTATGTGAAAATTTTTCATGCATTATTTTGTGGGCTTCGTTATTTATCTTAAGCATTGTCTGCTTTCGTTTTTGGATAAAATTGTTTGATATTTTATATAGTCAGCCAAATATTTTTTATTATTGGTACCGTGAAATATGTTTCTTATTATTATCTTAATTTTTTTGCTGTAAATTTATATAATTATAGTTTAATTAATAATTATAGTGTTTTTGAGTTTTAAGATAGTTAATTAATAAAGCTTAATCACAATTGTACTTACAGGAAAAATAAAAAGAAAAATAAAGACACAAACTACATTCTGTAAGTACAATTGTGATTAAGCTTTATTAATTAACTATCTTAAAACTCAAAAACACTATAATTATTAATTAAACTATAAATTTACAGTAAAAAATTAAGATAATAATAAGAAACATATTTCACGGTACCAACAATAAAAAAATATTTGGCTGACTATATAAAATATCAAACAATTTTATCCAAAAACGAAAGCAGACAATGCTTAAGATAAAAAACGAAGCCCACAAAATAATGCATGAAAAATTTTCACATAAATTGCAGAATAAATAATGGTTAGTAATTTTTGGACAAAAAAATATATACTAGTTTATGTTGTAAAAAGTATATTTATATGTAAATGTTTAAACATATTTTTATAATTGTAGAATTTCTTCTGAGGATGGCACGTTTAGTGCCGAAACGTAAGAAATTTATTAAAAAGATCTGTAACTAATAAGTTGATAAAATAAAACAAAATTTGGCTGAACAATAAATTCTCGCATGAAAGGCGAGCGCGCTAGCCACTAGACTAATGCGTGAGGACTGTCACCCATATACCTGCAACATAATATGACATTACAGCCAATATATCCCTCTATAAATGTTAGTTGCAGTCAGAAAAAGGGCAAGTATCGGGTAGCAAGCCAACGTTAATGGAATATTTTCATGTGGTGCGATGATGCTAGGGATCTCGTGAGAAATTTGATGACTTCGCTTTATGACAATATTAGATAATAGATGCCACTAATTCTTCAAACAGCATCAGTCTTTATTTACTACCTTTCTTTAATTCCCCTATTTTTCCTTTATTTATTTCGGTTTCTAAAATAATGTGAAAATCAATTCTCTAAATTGATGCGCTTCTCAGTATAAATACTATAATTATTTGCTAGTATAGGGCATTAAGTCGCTTGTCATGTGTGAAGTATGCTCGATAAGAACAAACAACGTAAAACATAAACTCAGTAGGGGTGATGTAGGAAAAAGTTAATAATAATTTTTGAAAAGTTTAATATACTAATTTTTGAACGTTGAGTAATGCATTAGCATAATATTTATCACGACAAAATTATATCGCACGGCCGAAGCCTAATTCAAAGGGGCAGTAGGTAAGACCCATTCTCTCCTAACAACTTTGTGGTTTTCTCTTTGTCATTCTACATCCAATTTTTGAAAATTAAACTACAAGGAGTTCTTATGCGTTGGTCTAGAGGCTAGGTACTTGCCTTTGGTTCGAGAATTCGGGGTTCGATTCCTGTAAGGGCAAAGTCGGTGTTGACTTAGCACTGTGAGAAAAAGTGGGAAGATACAGTTGGTAGCGCACCTAAGTAGCGAAGGCTGGAACTAAACAGCGCTGGAAACCGCCGTCTGGTAAGCCTTTCGGCCATTCACTGGCGGTTGCGCCACAGGTTTATTTATTATTATTAAACAACAATACGAGAAATGTATGAATAAAACGACAATGCGCACAATCTCTTGCTTTCATAAGCGTTTGTACAAGTGCGAGATTGAAAAAAAAAACTGGCTGCAGCGGCTGATTCAAGAAAAGATAATTAGAAGAATGAATAGTAAAATGGGACAGAAAAAAATAAAAAGATGGAAAGTGATAAAAAGTTAAGGTGTGAGATATCAGCAATGGTGAAGTAAGATTCAGCAATTTGACAGGACTATGTGAGGCTTAACCATCTAGTTTAATGAGAACTCACACTATTTGTTTAAACTTCCTTTCCACATAATAAAAGAGCCAGCTCAATTGCCGCTATAGAAACTTCAAGCCAGGTATTTCCATAGTTTCTTTAATTGCTTTAGGAAATAATATGCAAAAGTTGTCTAAAACGTTCAAAGTTTTACCAATCATTAAAGAATCATTAAAATAGGTTTCCTGCAACTAGGAAATTTAGCCCTTACAATAAAAGAAATGAAACTAAATCGATAAGAATTGAAGAATAATGGAATCATGGGCAACTTCATTTTAATATCGTTACGTTAAACACAGATCCTTTGTTTGTTTTCATAAATTTCTGCTTTAAATTGCTGTTTCTAAACCTAAAAAACATTTTGAGACGCTTAGTTTTTGTATAGTACATTTTAAAATTAAGTTTTTTTTAAAGATTTGCTTGTAGATTAATCTCTGATTGATTTTGGCAACAAATGAGTTCCAAGATTTAAATCTGCAGAATCTTACGAAAGAATGATCTACATACTTCTTGGATTGACGGAATTTTAGATTTTAAATGAAATGAAGTAGTCAGAGATATTTTCCATGATAGCCTGCTTCTTTTTGTGGTCATCAACTGGTTTTGGGCATTCAACCATCATCAGGATGCTTTTTGTCAAACAGTGTGATAACGTAGATTTACAAAGAGCAAATTTATTTGATACACTCTGTAGTGTAATAATTAAATTAGTTAGTGTATCAACTAGTTTTGCTCTGGGCAAATCTATGTTATTACATTGTTTGACAAAAAGCGTCCTGATGGTGGGCGAACGCCCGAAACCGGTCGATGACCACAAAAAGAAGCAGGCTATCATGGAAAATATCTCTGATGCTCTCCGGTTCTGCGGAACCAACCACAATAACCAAATGAAGTCGTTTCATATTAGTGGAAAAATAAAAAATTAACAAATTCAATAAAACTTCAAACTGAACCACATATTATTGTTCATTTATAAAATTATTTTTAAACCATTTTGCAACTAGTTTAATATGACGATCCAAATTAGCGTGCACATTTGTTAAATAACATTATTTTTGTTAATAACTTCAATATGATTTACACACACAAAGAAAAAAGTTTTACTTAGTTTTTTATTCAAGACATTACCTGAAAGAATTATGAAACCTTTTCAGAATAATTAATTCAACAAACCTAATTTTTCAGTCATTTATAATTATCTCCAGAACTTAAATAGAAAGTCAAACAGCAAACGAAAAAAAAAAAAATTAAAAATGTAATAGGATAAAAAAAAAGTATTAACTTTTGGTAAATACAAATTAAATTTAATGAAACATTAAGTGAGGAAAGATTAAAAATACAAGAAATAAAATTACTGAAGTTAATTATTAATCAGAAATAAGTGGTGAGGGGTGAAAGAAAAAGCAACTGTGGATGATGATGCACTTGAAAAGAGAAAATTGCTCTGTCAAGAGTTAATAAAGGGTGAGCCGAGCGTGGTGGTCTGAGTTATCGCCGTAGGAAGTTATAAAACAATAGCCTATTGTTAGATAAAGTGGAGAAGAAAGGTCCAGTATTCTTGACGGAGATGAAAAAGAAAAAAAAAAAAAACATTATTTCGATTAGTTTATTAATAACTTAAACAAAGGATAATTAATAATCATTTATAAACTCTGTATTAAATAATATTTTTACTCTTTATTTTCTCTTACTGAAAGTAAAAGGTCGTGTTAGATTTTTTCAAAAAATCGAGTTTTTGCTGAAAATTAATTTTTGAAGGTCCGCTGGGTACGAAAAACATTTTTAGTGAATGATGTGTGTGTGTGAGTGTAAAATATTTCAAGATGTAAGCTCTAAATAGCTTTCTTAAATAAAAACTGTCTGCCAGGGTTTACAGCCACAAAAAGAAAAAAAGAAGAATAGAAAATCAAAACAAAAATGTTAATAAAACTAAAAGAGAATCGAATTGAATAAATAAGAAAGTAAATCAAAGTGTTAACATATCTGTAGATTAAACAATACATTACCTAACATATCTAAAAATTAAATAATATCGGGAAAGTAGAACACTGCTAGAACTCCGGTTTGAGACCATAGGCAAGGTCTTGCTAGAATAAATAGGGTAAAGGGGGAGTGTAGCAACAAAAGACAGAAAAACTAGTAATCCTTGTGTAACAATAACTCTATTAAATAATTAGTTGCACCCCAATCCTTCTGCCTCACAACTGGACTTGAAAATACTCATTGACTAGTGTGTAAGCTCTGGGAATCGCACCGATTGTCCGAAGGTCAAACGATCCCTTCCAGAGCTGTCAATTAGGATACTGGTCAGAAGATGTCAAATAAGTCGGACCGATCACTACAATAGGGCATATTGTAGAACCTGGTGTATCTATTTCAATAATTACAGAGGAAGTACTGATAAACTCTCAAACTGAGCTTGATACGATCCAGAACCAAATAAGGTACAAGAATACCTGCAGTATTATAATACTGAGACACAAATAAGAAATGTTGAAGTGTAATATATACTTGCCTAGAAATGTTACAGCCTCTCCACACTTCATTAAATAGGAAACCGTTCTCTGTGCTGAATAGATTTTACGTCCAACCGGAACATATGATTTGAGTAGACAGTCAAGAGACACCTACCTTAAGGTAAAGATAAAAATTTAGTATTAGATATAAGTATTAAACTGATGCTAAAGGCGTTAATAGAATACACTGAGTTACCCATATGGGCGATTTCATGTTTTGCCCAAGTAGCATCTGCCAGCTTATAATAACTAAGATTAAATAGTGAGTTACAGAGGAAAGTTAGGGAAATTATCTTTACTCACAGATGGCTGCAGGAAGTTAATATAAGCAATGTGCATCCGCCAGGTTTGACGCTGCCTGAGAGTGATTGAGTTAATTGTCACCACATCTGTAAAGACCTTTAATAGGCACCAAATGAAATGATAAATTGCATCACAAATGAGGCTATAACTGATGATAAAACTCAGGAAACAAACACAACACTTCTTTTACTAAATGTCACACTTAAACGATGGAAGAATCAAAAACACCTAAATAAATCTCCGATACAACGGTTTAAGAATCCAACAGGGCAGCGAAAAATAATCTTAATGATAAGAAATAATGGCGTCTCTTAGCGTTTCTCTTGTAGAAATAGTTAACCGCTCTCCAGGCGAAGGAAAAGGGAACTATTAATTAACCCCCTTCCTGAAAAGTGTCCTAGGAGAAAGCGGTCAAACTAGCCAGGTCACAGAACGAGTTACGTATTTCGACTGCACGACAAGATACCTTTAAATCCCAGAAATACGTAACAGAATCGTCCAGTTAGGTAGAAATAATTTCCCCTCAGGAGAGAGAACATTTGCCGAGATGGAGAAGCCGCACATCAAGGAACATAGGATATTCTACCAAGAAATGAAACAAATCCTCTCGTGCTTGACAATTATTACAGAGGACACATCTTTCATATTGAATCTTCTTTCTCCACCCAAGGGGTACAATTTATTGAAGTATAAAAGTTCAGCTCTTAATTTCAGCAATCAACATAATTCTGAGAGTTTGAGGTTATTAAATAGGGACGACAGTTATAAAAGGCTTATAATCAGTGATTAATGTTTTACATAAAAGAAAGCGATCAGAGTTTCTTGCGCGACAAAATGACTCCTCTAGGCAAACCAGACCTAATTTTGAATTGTTCGCTCCATTTATCTTGATAATTAAGAGTATGAGATAGGTCACTGAAGCCACTTACATAATATAAAGGTACATTAAAAGCTTTGCTAGTGTTCCATAATTGGGGGAAATCGGTTAAACTGGAAATTAGTCTTTACAGTATAGGTTTCTGAAATTTTTTTAAAATTTTCTAGAAACCTATTAAAACGGTTTCTTCTTTTAGGTATACTAACTGTACCCCTATCCTTGCTATTTGGAACATTTTCCTTAAAAATTGATTTTACAAATGGAATTTGTGACATTAGGTTTCAAGTATAATTGGATCTGGACTGCAAATGTTATCACATTTCAGCATTACTTGCTGTTTTTGTGCTAACATGTACCGCTAAACATTTCTATATTTTGATGGGGTAACTAAATTTTGGTTTTTGGAACAATTAGTTTTTTACGAAGCGGGTTGTCAGCCCAGCGTTCAACCCCCAACCTGGAGGGCCGGGTCATTTACTTTCAGGGTTTCCCTCCCCTAGATCAACTGCTTTCACTGCAGCTAGAGAGAATTTTACATACCTGGGCTGCTCTGTCAATAAGGAGAATAAAATTAGCCATGAAATTAATAGCAGAATAATGGCCGGAAACAGGGCCTACTTTGCGAACCTTAAACTGTTTAAATCCAAAATTCTCTCAAGAAAGACTAAAATACAACTGTACAATACCCTCATCAGACCTGTAGTTACATATGGATCGGAAACCTGGTGTTTGTCAGTGGCGGATTGCCAGAGACTAAAGGTTTTCGAGAGGAAAATTGTAAGACGAATATATGGTGCTATAAAGGTCGAAGGCAAATGGAAAGTTAAAAGCAATGCAGAAATCGCAGAGATACTGAAAAATAAAGACATAATAAATTATATAAAAGCAGGTAGACTGCGATGGGCTGGGCATGTCGAGAGAATGAAAGAAGAAAGGCCGCAAAGGAGAATGTTAGACATGGCAATAGTGGGTAAAAAAAGGAGAAGAGGAAGACCGAGGAGCCGCTGGAAGGATGAAGTCAGAAGAGACGCCGCAAAGTTGGGAGCTGGAGACTGGAGGACTGTCGCAAGGGACAGAGAGAAAACGGAAGGCCAAGGGTCACACAGATCTGTAGAGCCGCAGAGTAAGTAACTAAATTTTGAGTGAAAAATTGCAAAACTTAACAATTTTAGGTTTTATCACCAGAGTGTGGCAAAGATTTTCATAGGGGATCATGGCACTGCGACTTGAAGATATATTCTGCCCCCGGAGCCTTCTCAATGCACTGCCGGCCTCCGAGCAAGGTTCTCTAGCTATAGACAACACTGCCCATCATCGGACAGTGAGCTGTAGAGCCTCCTAGGAAGGGAAAAACTAAGTTCGGCATGCTGGGTTCGAACCAGGGACCTCCGCGATGGTAGTCCAGCGCGCTACTACTGAGCTAATCCCTTCCTTCTCCTTTGGCTAGCGCCAATTAACTAGGGACGGAGACCCTGAGACCCTACTTTGTATACTGTGTTTGTCCTTGTCTGTTAAGTGTAGAGTGTATGTAGTTTAAGTGTATGTGTACTGTTCTGATGAAGTGCATGGAGTACTGAGCTGTGTTTACCGTGGGTTCGCTACTCCCAAAGTAACTGCATGCAACAGATACCCCATGCTGGCAGAGTGCGGCAAAACTGAATGAATGTATTCATCAGTATCTTTTTTTATGGAATGTAACTTCTATAATTATTATAATAAATCTGTAATTAATAATAATAAATAATGTAAATAATAATTATGCAATATTTTCAACAAGCAATAATCTCATCACGGAAGATTTTCACTTGTGGGTGAATATGATACTGTCATTTGGTTCGCATAAGATGTTTCGAAATTGAATCATTGACTTGAATTTTGTCTGACCTTTTCTATTTTTTTTTTTTTTTTTTTGCCACAGATATGGTTCCATATATATAAGTAGTATATATACAATTGTTATTTTTATTTTTAATTTAAGGCGCGTCAACATCTATGGTCATTAGCGCCCGGAGCGGTCATTTAGTGCACTCCCGGCCTCCGGACAGTGTTCTCATGCTGCAGACAACATTGTCCATCATCGAACAGTTAGCTATAGAGGCTCCTAGGAAGAAAAAAATCTAGGGTAGGACTGGATTCGAACCCGGGAACTCCGCATGTGAATCCAATGCGCTAACCACTTTGCTAATCCCTCCCCTAATTGTTAAATTGTTATTTATTAGATTTATAATGTTTATTTAAAGCAGTTTTCCAAGAAATTTTTTTTTTACAATAGGGGTTATAGATGAGTTATGACAGAGTTATGTGAAATGGCCAATTAAGTAAAATAGTGTACACGCCACTATTTATATAATCTAATAAAACTAATCTAAAATTAAGAGCTTTACCTTCTGCGTTAAGCTTCTTAAATATCTTATTCAATCATTGGATAAGCAAAGGAAAAAATCATTATTATTATTATTTTCTTTCCTTTTTACAATAATTGCTGAGAAAAATTAATGATGCCATTAATGATAATAATTATAATTTGATTTAAAATCTAATTTTAAATTATTAAATCAATTCGCTTGATAGGAAATAAGCGGATATTCTAATCTTCTTATTTCGGATAAATTAATTAAATAAATGAAATCCTTAATTACATAAAAATTACATAAAATGTAACTCGAAACAAGTAGAGCAGAATCAAAGATTATCAACTATAATCTCCGTATTTTTTTTTTTTTTTTTGTTATTTACTTTCAAACCAAGCAGTTAAAGCTACATTTAAAAGCAATTTTCTTTTTGCTTTTTTTTTTTTTAATCCTGTATATTTAAGTGCTTTAAAAACACTTTTAACTCGAATAAAATCAAGTTTAGAATATCCGCTAGAGTAAGTATTCAACCAATCATTTGCATTGGTATATTTTTTTTATTTTTCTTTGGAGATAGTTTTATTTTATTTTATTTTTTTAATTTTACTACAATTTAATAAATATATATATCTGAAAATGCTTTATAATTTAACTATATCCATGAAAGGATATAAAGTCTATTAAAATTGATCTCCAGTTCACCGTGTGTAAACGTGATCTTAACAGCTCGCTTCCAGATATAATTACATTTTAATGTTCGCTGCAGTATTTCTGGTAGTAAGTTAGATCTCGACAAAACATTTTTTCTGCATAAACTAAAGAGTCTTATGATTACAAAGAAAGTAACCGAAAAAAGTTTTTGATCAGAACGCCTTGAAGCCTAAGAATCTGGACTATATTTTACGATTCAACGTAAGCTACATGAAGAATTTAAAAATTTGGAGTTACACTCCAAAATGAAAATGAGGTGATGTATAGTCCTGCTGATTCCACATCTGAAATCTGTATATAAGGAAATATTCTTCGTCATAAGGGGTAGTTCTTCTTGTAAAAAGTCAAGATTTTTATCAGTTATCCGTTAAAGATACATGATTTCTTGTAAATGAAATTTACAACTGCAAGATCAAAACTCATGCTACAATTACTAGCGCATAATTAATGTGTTAAAAAGTGACGTGAAAGGTATCATCACCCTGACATACCTGATATATTATTTGCAGTATCTGATATAAGTTAAAGATAAGGTTAAAGAACAAGGGTTATAGATAAAAGGTGATTGGAAGCCGAAATCGGGAGGACCTTCCCGGAGACAGCGGTGAGGGCCATGCTCGCCCGGCGGATGGAACTAGGTGACTACCTTTGTCCGGACGGTCGGACGGTCCTGCGGATGAAGGTTGTAGAAATGAAAAGGCACTTCGACCTCCTGAGGACGGGGTCCAGCTAGGCCGGAGGCAGCCCTCGGTGGCATTACGAGGCACCACCCCGAAATAGTACCATAAGCAGTTCCGAGGTGGACAACTGCCTGTGAGAGAGCGGGGTTTTTTATTTATATTTATTTATTTATTAAATTTTAACAACAAACGGCGTAAGCCTTATGGTTGAAGTCATTACATACATACAATTAAAAGTAAAGTAATACATGCTCATATTAACACTTCATGTAATGCAAAAATGTTTTCTTAAAAAGTCCAGATGCCATTTGAAAGCCCACATCACCAGGAATATACTCATTCCATGACCTGCATAATCTACAAATGACGTCAGCATTGAACAGCGCAGTAGTCTTAAAGGCAGGGACCACGAAATGCGAAGTACTGCGTAAGCAGCGAGGTAGCACATGAAAAGGAATGGCAGCAAGTAGCTCCATGCAATCAATTTCGCCATTCAAGAGCTTCTTCAAGAATAAAAGCCCAGCATTTCGTCTTCTAGACTCTAAAGAGCATAAATGAGTAGCACCGCTGGGTAACCTTTTTTTAAAAGTCCTGATGAAACGGTTTTGTATAGCTTCCAGTCTGACTATATCCTTCTTGGTGTAAGGACACCAAACCAATGAGAAATAGGTGTGGAGGCATTTTTCCCCCCGCCGTAAAAAAACAAAAGATAAGAGGTGATGACTTAAAGATTCTTGTAGGGGATTATTGCACAGCGAGTTGAAAGATCTATTTTGCCCTTATTTTGCCTTCTCAGTGCACTACCGGCCTCCGAGCAATGTTCTCTAGATACAGACAACACTGCCCATCACCGGACAGTAGGTTTTAGAGGCTCCTAGGAAGAGAAAAACTAAGGGCAGCATGCTGGATTCGAACC
Organism: Triatoma infestans; assembly: GCA_011037195.1. Classification (NCBI taxonomy): domain Eukaryota; kingdom Metazoa; phylum Arthropoda; class Insecta; order Hemiptera; family Reduviidae; genus Triatoma; species Triatoma infestans. Next base: position 46,216 of record JAAEAF010006602.1, read on the forward strand.
CCGGATCTCCGCGTTGCTAGTCCAGAGCGCTACCAGAGCTAATCCATTCCTTCTCCCTTGGCTTACGCCATTTAACTAGGGACGAAGACCTTAGATTGTGAACTGTATTTGCCCTTGTGTGTAAAGAGTAGAGTGTGTGAGGTTTGAGTGTATTGTGTACTGCTCTGAAGAAATGCATGGAGTACTGAGCCGTGGCAACCCGTGGGGTCGTACTACCCAAGTAATTGCATGCAACAGATACCCCTTGCGGGCAAAGAACACAAGAAAGAAGAGTATCGAACTTTTTGTAGCGAGTGGAGATTAACTCAGTAATATTCAAAGAAATACGGACGATTCTTTTGAATGACTGAGTATGGCACTGGTTATTCGGCGAAAATTAGGGCGGTAAATATTTGAATGCCGGGCTGACCCTCCCATAGTTCTAATCGGTAAGTCCATATAGGTAACAAATATAACAATAAAAACTTTGTGTATGCATACTTAATGAAAAAGCAACTTCTTTTTATTATTATTTAATATTGTCAACTGCGTAATGTTGAGATTGTTGGCGTGAGTGAAGAAGGCATCCTCTACATATGACATCCTGCCATTGAGAATATTGAGTTTAATTGCCCAGATTATCCCTTGGCAATTTACTGTTTACTCTTTTTGTTGCACACTACGATAATAAAACTGTACTTAAAAGCTGGAGATAAAAAGAATTTAGTGCCATTGTTATATGGAACTTTTCATATTTGTTTTTAACTCGGTCTGTCATGAATGCGTCTATTTGAATGTCTGTCACGAAAATGTAAAATAAGATTTGATATATATATATAGTTACAACCTATTTTTAAACTTAACAGTATCCAGCAATACTATCTGATAGCAATGTCTATTAGAACAATCGTAATTTATTTGGTAAAGACTTAGGTACTATAGGTTCTTGTAATGACATTGCTATGACCTTGCCATGTCGATGTAATGTGCCATGTCAAACCTTCACAACACATAACAAAAGAAAGAATAATTTATTACTAGTGGCCTAGCCGGCCGCTGTCTTCAAGACAAGGCCGCGGCCAAACAAATAAAACCAAGGGTCAATACTTTACATCAAAGCAAGCACCGATAAGCTGGTCACTGACCTAAATCGCTGGTCACCGAACTAACCAAGGTCGCACACTAGGACGGATGTCTTGGTGTGAGTGTTGCTAACACTGATATAAACTTCGCCCCATTGGAAGAGGGGATGATTATACTTCAGTACGTCTTCAAGATCATTATACGAGCAGCAGTTCCGCGTCCCTATACAGTTTTTATTTATACTTATTTCCTTAGTTATGCATCTTAGTTCATTTATTTTTATCATACTAAATTATTAGTTATTTATCTCCTATTTATTTCTAAGTATTTCTTGTTAATAGTTACCATTACTCACGTTTAAATTATTATACAAATACAGTCTTATTTTTATAAATTCCGTGTTAATAATTCGAGCACTAACTTCCAAAAATCTCTAAACTAACTTCCGCCCTCTTCAAGACATCTACTACATACCATAGGAATCACAATAAACGATTCCACTAAATTCTCCACATTAAATAACAAATGTTGAATTAAACGGTGTAATTCTTTTCTCAAAGCAAATAATTAAATTCTCATTGTATATAATTTAAGAAAAATCATTTAAAGAAGTTCTATTGAAGAAGAGCGGCCTGTCCATACTGACAATAACGGGGAAATGGCGTGGACCATTTTCAATTACAATCAGAATGTTTTCTTCCTAGAGAGAGAGCGACTATAACTGTAAATTCTTTCAGAATTTTCTATTCCATAATCGATAAACTGGCGACTATATTGTTATTTTTCTTATACTGACAAAAAAATGAACAAAAATTTCTAAGGATTGAGAAAAATTACTAATTTAACTGAGATATTATATAAAGTTATCATGATTACCAAATAACCTGTCTGAAAAATTTTCTAACTTACCATAGAATTTTATATAGTAAGTTTAACTGAACAATATGAACTAAGAAATCTAAAGCTATATACTTGGATATAAACGTATGAAATCTTTAAACTACCTCAAATATTTATAGGTGTAAAAGTTTTCTCTCAATTTTCAGTTAAACTTTTCCACCGTTTTCCAAATGCTATAGAATGAAATTGAAATTTTATTTTTACCAAGTATAAATTTTCAATAACATTCATTACAAATAATAACAAAGAATATTTATTTATTGAATGTCGAAAGAGTTATTTTTTTTTCTGAAAAAAGTACGCCAATTTTAAGAATTTCTATTTTATTTTAATTGCTTTTATATATTTATTTTTATTATTAATTATATATTATTTTTTTTTTGTCTGTCATATTATTTTATTCTATATATTTTTTTAATATACAGAATAGAGGGTCATTCAATGAGTAACGGAGACAAATCGCTGTAGCTCAGAAATGATTTGTTTAATCAATACAACAGTGCGTCAGGTTGGCATTCTTGTATTACGTTTCTCATCAGCGGTTCGAGAGTATTTGTTAAGCATAACCTCAAATGCATTCAGTTAACAATGGCGAATCCGCTTAACCATTGCACCTAGGAAGAACAACGCTCAGTGATTAGATTTTTAATTGCAGAGGGTATCAAAGGTAGTGAAATCCACGAAATAATGTTGAAAGTGTACGGAAATAATTGTTTGAACCGTTCAAACGTTTACAAATGGGTAGAACAGTTTAAAAGTGGCCGTGCAAGTGTCTGTGACGAGCAACGAAGTGGACGACTGGTTGAAGTTGCAACTTCCTCTCTCTCGCATCTCGCATTAACGCGTTAATTCAACCAAGACAACTTATCGGACGCCCACAAAGAAAGTGAGGTGGGAGATCCTTTTACAACCCCCCCTACAGCCCCAAAATCGCCTCATCGGACTTACATTTGTTTGGATCCCTTGAAGTGGCTCTACGTGGGAAACATTTTCAATCCAATGAAGAAGTTAAAAATCAGGTGGCAAAAGTGGCTTCCAGATCAACCCAAAGAATTTTATTCGAGAGGCATACAGAAAGAAGAACATGGGACAAGTGTATGAATGTTGCTGAAGACTATGTTGAAAAGTAGCCTAAGTTTTGTATTGATTACAAAATTCGTTTTTGAGCTACAGTGATTTGTCTCGTTACTTATTGAATGACGTAGATTTTTTTTTCTTTTATAACAGGAAATATATAAAAGTTAGATAAATTAAAAAAATCAAGGTTTGTACTGTGTAGGGCCTGGAGTATTTCTTTGCGATACATTGTCCCTCAAAGAAATATATAAAAGAATTGAAACTCTTGTTTATGTGAAATAATTGTTCGGTTGTTCTTTGCTGGGGGAAGCACACCGTTAAGCTTGAATAACAAAGATGACAATTTAATGTTATTGTGTGTGTGTGTGTGTGTGTGTGTTTTGTATGTAGTATGTTGTAGTATGGTGCGAGCGTTGTTGAAAGGGCTTATATCTGTGTAAGTTTTAGAGCAAAGATTATTAAGAAATAGAGAATAATAACCACTGTTTTAAATAAATAATTTAACTGTATATTAATTTATTAACTTTACAAATAGTAATTATTTATTAATTGTGAATAATGAATTAAACTTGAAAATATAACAGGTTGGCACTCTAGACTACTTAACAAAGTCAGAAACCCAGACGCACCTGACTATATTACCCAAACTCTGCACTTGAATTTTACTTGTAAAAGATTGATTAAAACTCAAATTTTCAAGTAACACTTTACTGGTAATGACTGTTGTAAGACAAATTATGGAATGAAACTCCATAATTTCATATGAATGGAATTGGTGGTATTTTGAAAAAAAAATCGTTATAAGCGCGGACAAATTATTGACCATTACCGTTATACCAACTGCAAAATACGACTGCCGAAATAAAAATGACAAAAACAACATTACTGCACTGACGAAACATTTTTACAGATAAAATCATAAACTTGAGTTTTCTATAAAAAAAAAATACTAGCAAATGAAACTAATAGGATAAAAAGAATTACATTTTCTGTTAATTTTCATAATGATACCAATAATTTGTTCGCGATGTATAACGGTTTTTTCAAAACATGACTATCTAAAATTCCCTTTTCACCTAGTCCGTCGCTAACAATTTCCTCAAATCCCTTTCACTTCTTTGCCTATTCAACCCAACTTTTATTTCTGAAGAATGATTTAAGACAAGAAACTAGTAACTTTTAATTTTCTATCTTTATGTTTCTACGATTTAACAAATGTATATGTTTAAAAATTCTTTCTCCACTCTTCACGACTATCTATAGGTAAGTTCAATATTATTATTTTTTTTTTTTTGTTATTATTATTTTGCATTTTACAATATTATTAATGCATTGTGGTTCCTCATTGTATTGGTTTTTTTTTTTTTTAGATTAAAGCCTTGTTAAAAACAGGAAACTCTGTCGAAACGTTGCCATAATTGAATGTTTCTTTCTTGACCGATCCTCACCAAATTCCTTCATGAATCATCAACGGTCAACAAATACTTTAATATTAATTAAAATATAGAATATATTTCCATACCCGGCAGCGATATTTCTAGATGTAGCGGCCGCAATTGACACAGTTTGGCACTCTGGACTACTTTAAAAATTCAGAACATAGACTATTACCCAAACTATAACATCTTTTTTACAAGACAAAACATTCCTGGTAAGACTCAACAACACATACAGTACTAGACGACAAATTCTCGCAGGACTACCACAAGGGGCAATCATCAGTCCGATTCTCTTTAACCTCTACTGCTCGGACATACCTGAACCTACTTCAGTGACTTTAGCTACATATTAGGACGATACAATGTTGGCTTGTTCCAACAAAGACATTAATAAAAGTATCACTGACTTATACGACATCAATTAATATTTTATCAAACTGGTTCCCAAAATGGAAGTTGAAGCTAAATCCTTCTAAATGGAAACAAAAATCTTCGCCCTTAGGTGGTTCCGGATTGAAGATTTTTATATAATCCAAATTAACAACCAAGAAATTCGCTGGAAACCAAAGGACCAAGGAGTGAACCTAGATACAAGACTCACCTGGAGGTTACACATTAACACTAAACTTCAACAAGCATACAACCGACTGAAGCAATTATACCCACTTATTAAGAGAAACACACTACTCAAACACTCCTGTACAGTATTTCTCTACAAGACACTACTAAGAACACTTCTAGCATATGCCTGCCCAGTTTGGATAACAGCTAGCAACACATTGACGAAACGATTACAGACTTTTCAAAATAAAGTACTATGAATTGCACTAAATGCTCCTTAGTTTACCAGGAATATACAAATACGTAAATAAATCGACATTTCAGATATTCACACACTCACACACACACACACATGACTAAATTAACAGACAACTTCTTCCTAGCCCTTCGCACACTATCTTCAGCAGGACACTATCACATAAGCGAGAGCCTACACCTTCTAGAAGATTGAAACCCTTCTAAAATATTAAGATCATTAATTTTCATTTATATTATTTTAATCCATATGTGTGAATCTCTAAGTGAGCTGGTCATAGTTCTATTTGTAAATAAAATAGAATATACTCGTATTTCCACTTATTTCTATTTTTCCATTGGTTGCTTATTAGTTATTAAAATTGAAATAAATTTACACCATTGGCTAAGAAAACTTTAAGAATGAATTAAATTAAAATCTACCTATGTGGTAACAAAGTCAAAAAATATAATCAGAAAAAAATATTAGAAGAAATCGCAAAAGAAAAAAAATTATCTTTATAACAGTCATATAAGAAATATATCTGAGCCAGATGTTACTCTTAGGAGTGCAAGATCTTCACAGTACTCCTTGATTAATATTACTCGGATAAAAGGAAGAAATAAAAAATAAAAAGTAAAAAGAGATAGAGAATCAAAGAAAAAAAGAATGAAGTGTACTAGTATACTTGCGAGTGTGATTCATATTTCATCACTAGCTTAGAGCAATATTTTTGACCGATGGTCGCTTTTTTTTCTCACTAGTATAATAATAATAAAAAATAAAATAAAATAGACGGTACCTTCTAGATAGTATATATAAAAATGGGCAAAAACTTTGCTATAATATTTCCATGAAAAAAAACACACTCAATTATTTATAATGATTTTTTTTTTTTGTTAACAAATTTTATTATCTGAATTCATTTATAATTAATTTTTATTCTAGTGAATAATAATATTCAAGGAAGATGGATTTGTGTTTTTGTTTTTATGGACATGAAATGTTATTGTGTGATGTTGTGTTGTATGTTTGTAATAGCACGAGCGGTTTAGTAAAAAGGGCTTGTAAGTATATATGTTTAAGAGAGAGAAGTATCAGTAATAAGAAAGTAGTCACCACTGCTAACAATAAATATATTCTATTGAAATAATAACTACAAGTTATTTGCAAGATTTATAAACTTATTAATATATTGTGAAACTGCCACTGATTTTTAGAGAACGATTTCTGAAGCAAGTGTTCTGGCATTGAAAGCAGAATGCAGACTGTCTTGAAGGAATGCCTTCCTTTACAAAACAGTTGGCCAAGTGGCATTGTATTAATTTAGTGGATTTTTGTGCCTTTGTTTTCCTAATAGTAATGACCCCAAATTACAGTAACTGACTCTTTTCACTGCACTAAGATACATTTAAAATATTAACTAAATTCTATTTTGATACTATAAAATATTCTAAACTATTTTACAAAACTATCATTTTCTTGTATTTCTTTCTTCCACTACAGACACTTCACTGTGATATATGCGTAATTGGCAATATATTAATTTATAGTTCTCTTTTTATATTGCATTTTATTTTCTCTTAATAAGAGACATAAGAATAATCATGTTTTGAGGTTGCCCAAGTATGAAAAAAAAAAATGTGTACTCGTGTGAATAAATTATCTTAAAAAGCGATAACTTGCATGAAGCTCAAACTTGATATTTCGTTTACCTATTACTATCGCAATTGATACCGGAGTTTCGGGCAAAATCCATCAACCGGAAGTACAATAACTTTACTAAATCTTTCACTTTTTACTAAGTTTTTCACGATTTTCTTGAGAACGGTTCAGATGATTTTCTATACACGTTTTATACTATCTAAATACATAATCATTTGAAACTTTATGCCGAGAAAATTGATTATTTTTTTTTTTTTTTTAAGTTATGCTGGAAGAAATTTTGCATTAAAGTAAACACTTAAAGCCTTGGTGGAATTTCAAATTTGAAGAAAATCGATTAACCGGAAATGTTTGCTTTACAAAATATTTCTATGATCTTTTAGGTTTCCGCAACCATTTTCCTGAGAAAAACACTAATATTTCCCGGGTTGAAACTATTAACTATTGAAAATGTTGCTCCATTAGATTGTAAGCTGTAAAGAAGATTATAACAATATGTGTAATGCCCATATTGATTTTGTGAATTCAAATTATATTGTAACTTGACCTTGCCAATAAGGATGTAGTTTTTTTTTTTTCTGGCAATAAAATAAAATATCAAATATCAATATCAATACCATGGCCTTTTCTATATCAAATATAGAATTTCAAGCATAATCTGTGCAGTCTTGTATTTTGTATATTCGGTGTTTCTATGTATTTGTGGGGTTTTTGTAAAATGTATTGTTAGTCTTAACTTAAACTGCTGTTGCAAGTTTTTTTTTTTGTAAAGAAAGGCAGAAGAAGGTGGAATCATACAAGTTTTCAATGCATTATCTAAGATTTCCGGGTTGAAACCACTCGTTGGGTTGGTTTGGATAAACATTTTTCTTCAATTTTGAACAACCAGTAATACTTCTAATGTGCCTTAATATTATATAGTTGCTGGAACTGTATAATGTATTTAGTGGCACTTGAGAGAATAGTTTAACATTACTACTCTTCCAGGCAAACGAAATAAAAATGACAAAGACAACATTACTGCACTGAAGAAACATTTTACGTAAAAAAATTCATAAATTTGATTTTTCTAAAAACAAAAATACCAGCAAAAGAAACTAATAGGAGAAAAAGAAATATATTAGAAATGATATATATCAAAGGAAATAAATTTTCTGTTAATTTTCGTAATGATACCAATAAATTTGTTGCGCTGTATAACGGTTTTTTCAAAATATGACCTTGTAGAATTCCCTTTTCGCCTACTCCATCCCTAGAAATTTCCTCAAATCCCTTTCACTTCTTTGCCTATTCAAACCAACTTTTATTTCTATAGATGATTTAGGACAAGGAACTAGTAACTTTTAATTTTTTATCTTTATGTTTCTGTGATGTAACAATTTGTATGTTTAAAAATTCTTTCTCCACATCTAGAGATAGTGTACTCTCGTTACACACAACACTGCCCATCAATGGATAGTAACCTATAAAGGCTCTTAACGCGATAAATTCCTGTGGAAACACTCCAATGCGCTGTCCCGTCTCTTGTGCTAAAAGAGATCCATGGGGTATCGCGGTGGCGCAGGCTGAAGAGCCAATCCCCCCGTTAGAATCTAATCCGGTCTCTTTAAGAATTTGCCCAAAGCATTTTTTTCGTATTTAGGGAACCTGAAAACAGGTAAATCTCGTGAATACTCAATTTCAAAAATTTCCAATTTCCACAGTTAGAGTGTTGTAAAAATTGGACAATATTTTATATGAAAAATATATTGTCCATAGAAAGCCTTTTTATAGAAATAAGTTAAGAAATGATATAGCTGGCGGCAAAAAATATAGTCTATAGAATGGAGATTCCGAAAGAATATAGGCTAAGGATATAAAACTAAAAAGATATGTAAAGAAGTGTTTAGCTGTTGTTCGCTATAGCAACAGCAATAGTATTCTTTGCGTAAGTAAAGTTCTTTACCAAAGTTCTTTACCATCTGTTGATTTGATAATATTCAACCACCCTATTACTTTCAGGTTTCCCCTTTAGGCTGTACTCTATTACTATAGCCAGATACAATTTCTATGTTCATCTTATTCTTTTTTTAGATAGAATAGGGTATAATAAAAAAACAGATCTTGATATTATTAATATTTTTTTTTTGTTCTAAAGCTACAAAAATAAGCTTTTATGGTTCACCCTTTGGCTAACACTTTCATCCTTGGTGAGAACGGTTCTAAGTTCACCAGTGTAGTATATAGCTTCCAACTATTGCGCATGAAAAAAATTGGGAGCTGAAGTTCAGCAACGTGTATAACAAGCAAATGCCAGGTATCTAGGATTAGTGGAGGTCACACCACCTTGATGACAGCGCGTCAACATAAATCATAATTTAGCAGGACTTGGTTCCATTAAGTTGCTGTGGATGCGCACGTCAACCACACATTACACTCACTGTCATGCATACCTACAATGTATTGAAGAATCGGCTTCAACATTAACGTTCAATCACTCACCTAGAAGCTCTCTCTCTCTAGCGGTTAGAGAAATTGATTAAAAGACGACCAGTGATGGAATTTAACATAGGTCACCAGATAAACTTTGAAGTGAACACTCTCGCTAAATCACATTCTTACATACAAATTTATATTTATACAATACAAATTTATTTCGTATTGTATAAATATAAATACAATACATAACCCTTTAAAGCATATTAGTAATTATTGTTATTATTATTTTTTATTTATTTTAACATCTGAGGACATTTACGCCGGGAGCCTTCTCGGTGCATTGCCGGCCGCTGGACAGTATTCTCCCGTTACAGACAACACTGTCCATCACCGGACAGCTGTAGCTGTAGGGGCTCCTAGTAGTAATTAACTAATACCATATGACTAAAAATCATATTATTATACTTTATATTCTTACCTATGAAACAATCTGAAACTGGTACTCATAATTCAGGATTCTTGCCTTTTCAATCAATCAAAATCAAAATATATGTACATAATCAATGAACATGATCGAAAATAAATCTTATACTGACATTTTAATGAAGAAGAAAGCAATACATGTATGGATACTACCTATAAAACAGTCTGAAACCTGGTACTTACAATTCAGGATTCTCACACCTTTCAATCCATCGAAATCAAGTTTCAACATCAACTTTGAAAGATTCCCCAAGACTTTAGCCACACTAGCTCACCACCGTTAGAACAAGCAAGAGTTCTAATTAACCTCATCGCTCATTAAGCTACGCTATCTAAACAGTCAACGCTACCGAAATTACTCTTTGCTCAACTACTATACCCTCTCTATAAATTCTTGCTATTTACAATGCAAGATATACCTAATAATGTGAGTAAAGTGTCAGTAATGTGTGTAATTTCTTCAACAACATTGAACACTATTTCTTGCAATTATATAATTAGTTCAGAGATATAAAGATTTAGGCTAAAGATGATACAATTCTGTTGGTCAACAGTGTTGATTTTTTTTTTTTTTTTAGAATCGATTGATTTTAGCTTCTCAATGTGAATAATCCATTCTATGCTATTGTGAAGGAATGACTTTATAATTTTATACAATAAACCAGTTGGAGAAATGTCAACTGAACGACATGCACGCACGAGAAAAATAATCTAATTTCCAAGTCAGTTTTACTAAATTCTATGAAGTATTATACTGCGTTACATGGCGTATATGAGGTATATGATGTCTATTCTGAATTGTATTATGAGTTTCTATGGATTCGTAAACATAAATATCTCTAGTCGAACCACTAGGCTTCAAACTTGTCTACAAATAAGTCTATTAGGACACACAGATGCTGGCGCACACCTTCCGATAGTTTTTAACTTACACATTCACTGGATATGACTCACATCGACAACTACTATTGATGTTTAGAGTAATTATTTATTTGAAACTATTTCACTTAAATGAATACGTTTGGATGGTAGTATAAATAGGTAGCTTATTAATATCCGCAATTAGATAAAATACTAAGGGAACAAGGGTGTAGATTCAATTCAATTTTAGTAAGAGCTTAATTATGCATAAATCCGGCAAATTCATGTCAGTACATGTCTCTTCATATCTTGTCATTCATGTCACTTTCTACTCGCGTGCCAGGCCTCCTTATAAAATTATCAACGTTATACTATATTCAAATATGCTCGAGAATAAGGGATTTCAATAATTTCATCACTATTTTGAGATAGGTATTATTCAAATTTGGATTAGTTTCAGATTTATTTCAAATATTAAATTTTAGCATTGCATTCAATTGATTTTTAATGAATTTTCTTAGAAAAAATGTTTCAAATATAAGTGATAGGCCTAGATGTGGGTTTGTTGGTGAAACTGAAAGAAAAATCTTGGAATAGCTTTCGAGGAAATCGTGAAAAATTGAAAAAGTATTCAATTTCAGGATATTTATCGATAATTTTGTCTATTAATCGACAAGCAAGTCTGCAAGTTATTTGCTAGAAATCTTTAATTATATATTTCCATTGGAAATTCCATTTCGAAAATATGGCATGCTAGCAATAATTCCTCTTAAAGTAGTTAATATAATTTACACATGCTAATTACAATGTAGCCGTCATGCGTTTGATTCCGTGAGGGCAAACTCAGTGTTGACCCAGTATCGTGAGAAAAAGTGGGAAACTACATTTAATAGCGAAGTAAGATAACAAAGGCCAGAACTAAACTTACGAGCTGCATCGTGCTAACCACAAGACCCCCACCCTACAAACGGCCTTCTAGCAAGCCCTGGCCCTTCATGGCCAAATGTTTTCTGTTTT